>APFE030746161.1:12007-32887 GCA_000404065.3 Pinus taeda
ATATCTGTACGGCCTGATGTTCAGAGGAACACTTCCTGGAATCAGATGAATAGCATGATCATGATCACACATAGGTGGAAGACATTTGGGACTCTCAAATACCTTGGAATGATTGTCCAGGAATTTTTGGAGATCTGGAGAAATAGATGATTCTGATGTGGAAACATATAGCGAGCATAATTTTGCAATTACACCTCTTTGCTCCTTTTTTAGAAGCTTTGTCATACCATTAGAGCTTATTACCTTTCCTAGTTTCCTTTCAATACCCCTTAATTTAACTTCCTTTCCTTCTGTAGAAAATTTCATGAAATTTCTTGAAAATTAAAAGCTATTGTACCCAGGGATTGTAGCCATTGGACTCCTAGTACAACATCAACACCTCCCATTGGAATGGAAAGCATTGGGCTAGTCAATACATATTCTCCCATGGATAGCTTGATATTATGGCACTTTCCCAAGCAATTTATTGTTCCTCCATTTGCAATCATCACTTGACACTCTGGTGCTGGATATAGGAAGCAATTCAATTCTTTTGCTACCTTACAATGAATAAAATTGTGGGTGCTTCCTGAATCAATCAAAATTATTACCTTTTTCTTCTTGATTTGTCCTTCTATCTTGATGGTTTGAGGAGTGGTAATTCCCGCCAATGCATTACAAGATATGGTCAGATTCATTTGTTCTTCATCTAAGCTTTGTTCCTGGAGTATATCCTCTTCTTTTGACCTTTCTTGCTCCTTTTCTTCTTCCTCTTCACAATCTATGTAGAATAATTTCTTCTCAGCACACTTATGACCTTTAGTGTATTTTCTATCACAACTGTAACAAAGCCCTTTTGCTCTTTTTTCTTCCAATTGTTGTGTTGTCAACCTTATAGGTTGTGGAAAACTAGGGGCAAAAATACTTCCATATTTATAGTTGTGAGTGGTATGCTTCCTGGTTGCCATAATTTTTCTTTCCATTTTTCTTGCTAACCTGAATGCCTTCTCTAATGAATCAAGTTCCCAAAGGTGAAAATCATGTTGGATATTATCCTTTAAAGTCCGTATGAACACATCAATCCTATGCTCCTTTGGAATATTTTTTACCCTTATGTTCAATTTTTGGAACTCCTCAATGTGCTCCATTATTGAACCCTTTTTTTTTTAGACTTATCAATTGGCTAAAAAAAGTGTTGCTTTTTGTATCCTCATAATGTGTTGTCAATTATTCCGTAAAAATTGCCCAAGTGATAACTCGTTTATGAGAGCAAAGCCATTAATACCATACAAACTGATTTGGTTCCAAATATAAAGTTGCAATATGTACCTTTTGTGTGTTTTGCAAATTATTGAGATCGAAAACTTGCTCCATCTGTAATATCCATGTTGCAGGATCCTTGCCATCAAACTTCCTCATATTTATTTTTGGAATACGGTGGGTCTTCGATCCAACATTAGAGTCTATGAAATCATGATTAACATTTCTTTTGTTCGCATCATGAGTTTCCTTTACTACCCTTTCACCATTAGTAAGTATTTCTTGTAGAAAATTTGTCAAATTTGTCTTCAAATCTGCCCATGACTGTCTTCAAATATATTCAAATCATCCATCTTAGCTTCCACATCATTCATCTTAGCTTCTACATCTTTCTTTAAACCATCCATCTTAGATTCTGTTACTTTTTGTGCGAGTGACATTTGTTGCACTTGGTCTCGTAATTTTGATATATCATGTTGCATTTCTTCCTCTTCTTCATAAGTCATGCTAGAGTTTTCAACTTGCTTACTAGGTGTTTGCATTTTATTTCCTTGGGGCATCAGTTACCGATAATAATTCTCTACTATTCCCTTTGAATTCCTTTAAAATAATTTTTCAAATCAAGCTTAAGCAAAAATTTAAAAAAATCTACACACCTTTTTTCACTTTGTAGGAGCTCGATATTGCCTCTGATGTATCTTTGTAATTTCGGATCCTCCAGTTCTAAAGTTGTGACCTATAGTAGCCCTCTGTGTCCTCTTTCCAATGCCAACAGTCTGGTCCAAATTGGATTCTCCAAGGAAGAGTTATGCCAAATCTCCCATTGTGACCTGATTATAGACTAGTTCAGTAGAGTGAACTTGTATGATATGCCATGTGTCCCTGTTTCGACCTTTGGCTCTGAAAAATATATACAAGAAACCATAGTCCATCCTCTTTCTGAACCTTCTTACGAAATTTCAGTACGATGTTCATAGAGAAAGTTATGACGATTTTCCCCAGGTCACCTGTTTGGAATGTAATTTAGGAGTCTGCAAAAAGACCAACTTCCTCAGATCATATCTTCGTAAATATAGTGCAAAAAGATGTGAAATTCGGACCCAAGGTTCAGTGCGATTTCATCTCAAATGGGTTTTTTTTCCTGCTTCTGAAATTTCACAGAAAAAAAGTTAAAGTGAAAATTCCACGATGACCTATTTGGAGCAACGAAACCCTAGAATCCAAAGCTATGATACCAAATGTTATGAAACCAACTCACAAAAAGATAGAAAAGATAGATCAACACCTTAGAATTCAGCCTCTTTGAGGGGGAAACCTCCTTTACATTACACAAATGAATGATTCTTTGATGATTCAAATGACACAACCTCCTTTCTATATATAGGAGTCTAAGAAGTCACAATATAACCCAGCTGACCTAACAATAATAATATAAAGGCACAAAAATAACAATAGAGGGATTCTATGGGGCACAGTAATAAAAATATGTGGACAATAGGGGCACAACAATATTAATAAGGGATACAACTACAATAGTAATGGGGTAATCACTAGTATTATAAGGACCTAACACCAATGAACTAGGCAAGATGTTTTATGTTCTGGATCAACATTGATACTCTTGATTTCTCCAGCTCTGCTTGTTTCTTTGTTTTCTTTCCCAGGTCAAGAAATGCCCCTTTGTATCATATTGACCATTCATGGACGACAATAATGGAAGCTTGTATATTCCTAATACTTTTGAAAAATTCTTTACATTTCTGCTACAATCCATGCAAGTGGAAAACTACCATGTGCATAGTAACAAGCTCCTCATAGAGGTTCCACATGGTCTCTCCAAGTGTCGATACTTTAGCAAGTATTGCTGCCTTCATTTCCTCCAGATGGAACTATGCAAAAGCTATGTTTTGAGCTGCTACACGAAGCTGTTCTACCTCTTGCCTAACAACCCACAATTGTTTTTCCAATTGCTTATTCTTGACCACCAAATACTTAGGATTGACTTAGCTACACCCACGAAGGCCAATTTGGCTATGACAATTTCATCGAGATTCTTCCTGGTGTCTGCCACTTTCACCTTTTCTCTAATGAATGCAAGTGATACAAGGTCATCCAGAAAATGTTTCTTATAAGCATGTACAATATTCTTCTGAAGTTCATTGTATGATAGATTGTACGTGTTCATAACCAAATTGTCATCAAGAGGAGAAACTTCCTCTTCCTCGCTTGGAGCTAACTTTGTTGCTGGTGGTGGCAGAGATTGAACGGTGACCTATTATGTACTTGGCTTCAGGTCGACACCTTGATTTTGTGGCTCTAGTTCCTCTTCCATATCTATAATATCTATCAACTCTTAAATCTGCTGAGCAAGCTCCTTGTCATGAATCTTTCTGCTCTCCTCGTCTACTGGTGGTCAGTTTTATTCTTTCTATTTAGGTTGTTTCTGCATCATTTCTTATGTTATTGTGCTTTTCCTCTCTTCTTCTTCCTGCTTCTTCTTCTCTTCTTGTTCGTTCTTTTGTCATTCAAGAAGGCCATCACGTCAGATCTAAGAGGATGGCTGTCCAACTGGACAACTAGGAATTCAATGAAGGTATGCTCGTGGAATGGTGTTTCTTGCCAGAACAACACTAATAGATTTATTTCCCTATTACTTGCTTGGAAATACTTCGAGGGTACTCTTTCGCCAACTCTAGGCAACCTTTCCTTATTGCGTACATTGGATCTTTCATATAATCTTTTTAGTGGAATAATTCCACCCAAGTTTGGGTAGGTCAAAGTGCTGGAAATGCTTAATATCAGCAACAATCGTCTCAACGGTACTCTATCTCCATCTCTTAACAGCCTCTCCTTACTGTGAACTTTGGATATTTTAGAAAATGATTTGACCGGGACCATACCAATGGAATTGGGTCATCTAGTGAAGTTAAAAAACTCGATTTATCCTAGCATTCTCTCACTGGAAGTATCGCAAATTCTATGAGAAATTGCACATCCCTACAAGAATTGGTCATTTATGAGAACAAGTTGATTGGTCACATCCCTCTAGCTCTGGGCAGTTGTACACAACTATTGTATCTTTCCTTTTATTCCAACTCCTTGAGCAGAATAATTCTGGTGGAATTCAGCTTGCTGCAGAACCTAGAGCACCTATCTCTAGGTGGCAACCACTTGATTGGAATAATTGCAGTGGAATTGGGCTCATAGTAGAACTTACAACAATTGGATCTACATTCGAACAACTTGAGTGGAAGAGTTCTAAGAGAATTGGGCTTGTTTCAAAACTTAGAGAGGTTGGATTTGTCATCCAACAACTTGAGTGGAAGAATTCCAAGAGAATTGGGCTCGCTGCAGAAATTAGAGAGTTTGCATTTGTCATCCAACAATTTGAGTGGAAGAATTCCAGAAGAATTGGGCTCCTTGCAAAACTTAGGGATGCTACATTTGTTATCCAACAACTTGAGTGGAAGAATTCCATGAGAATTGGGCTCACTGTAGAACTTATAGAGGTTGGATTTGTCATCCAACAACTTGAATGGAATAATTCTAGAAGAATTGGGCTCGCTGCAAAAATTAGAGAGTTTGGATTTGTCATCCAACAAATTGAGTGGAAGAATTACACTAGAATTGGGCT
Organism: Pinus taeda; assembly: GCA_000404065.3. NCBI lineage: Eukaryota > Viridiplantae > Streptophyta > Pinopsida > Pinales > Pinaceae > Pinus > Pinus taeda. The sequence goes on from APFE030746161.1 coordinate 16,881, forward strand.
CGTTGCAGAACTTATTGAACCTACATCTTTCATCCAACAACTTGACTGGAAGGATTCTCGCATCTCTAGGTAATTGCATAATGATGTTGGATTTGTTATTGTTCGACAACAAGCTTAGTGGAAAAATCCCTGAGAATATTGGCAAATGTGTCTATATATCAATGTTAGATTTATCCAAAAACTTATTGAATGGAAAGATTCCCACATCTTTACATAATTGTACATGGTTAAGTCGTGTCAAGATGTATGAGAACAAATTTAGCAAACCCCTAAACATAGTCTTTCCAATTTTCTTGCAGGTTTTCTTTGCTCATTCCAACCGTTTTTCCGAGAATATTTCATCATCTTTCGCCAATTGCACCAAACTTCTAGTACTATATTTAAGGGAAAATAAACTAATAGGCTAGCTTTGTAAACATTATGCATCTTTTCAATCATTACGAGTTTTAAGTGCTGGTTATAATAACCTTTAGGATGGTATTTATAATAACCAATCATTCTTTCAAAAAAATTCAACAAAGACTAGACTAAGATAATTGCGCCATCTAGTCAAGTTAGAATATCTCTCCTTATTCATTAGTCTTATGAATTGAAGTATTGAACTTATTTGAGAAAATGCACCTCTCTCTAAGTATTGGACATTTATTTTAACAATCTTGTTGGTCACGTCCTTCAAACTCTAGGAAGTTACACTTAGTCATCAAGTATTGATTTTTCTATAAAAAAATAAAGTGGAATATTTCTAGTTCGATTTGATTTTCTATAGAATTGAGAATCCTTTATCTATATTCGAAAACATGTTGGGCTAAAATTCCTCTATCTCTAGGAAACTGCTCTTCTCCTTTTTGATATTTCTTGCTTCAAACATGCTAATTGATAGTATCCTTAAAGGCAATACAAAATTAGGTAAGTTGACCCTTCTAATTTTTTATTCAAACATGTTAACAAGAAACATACTTGAGGTAGATGTCATTTTAATCAAGCTTGAGAGTCTTTATCTTCATACCAACAATCTTAAGGGTATCAACAAATGTGTGTGTCTACGACTATTAAGTGTGTTCACGGACAAGTTGCATGCAAATATATCTATGTCTTGTTAATATTGGAATATTGAGTTATTACATTTCTATTATTGTATTAATATTTTCCTTATTACTCACTAATAAAAATTGAGCTAATTTTCAATGTCCTTTTGTTTCTATTGCCACGAAGTTTTGTCGTTATAAGGAAAAAAGGAGGTTTTACTAAAAATGAAATCTTGTATAGTTGTATTATCCGAGTTTTCCAAATTTGTCATAATTTTAATGTCTATCAACCATTGGTAAACTGAAAAAAGGGCATTCTTCTAGTGTTTCATGATCGACGACAGGGGTGGTCGATCTACTCCCAAAATCATACATGTTTCAATGAAACATTTCATCAGAAGATCAATGGATATAGGAGTCTTGTGGTGTCTCGTGATGGATTATAACGACGGTTAATCAGTCGCTGAAATCATACATATTTTGAAGAAATGGGTCCTCAGAATATTGAAAGAAGTTGGAGTCATTATACCAACATCACTAAGCATAAGAGTTCAATGAATGATGGAACAATTAGCATTGATGGATCGACGACAACTGATTTTTCGCAATGAATTTGTTATGTCATCGACAATTTTTGTTATGCAACCAAATCACAAAAATAGAAGGAAAGATATATCAACAACTTGAAAATAAGCCTCTTTGAGGGGGAACATCATTTTACATTACATAAATGAACAATTCTTAGATTATTCAAATGAAAAGGCCTCCTTGGTAAATATAGGAGTCTAAGGGGTCAAAATATAATTAGGGCCTACATAACAATAATAATGTAAAGGCACAAAAATAACGATAGTGGGCTTCTGTGGGGCACAACAATAACAATATGGGGGCTATACTATTATTATAGGTACCTAACATGCCCCTCTCCTTCAAAAAGGTGTTGTCCTCAATGCTTGGGTAGTTTTGGATGATTTTGAATAAAATATTCATCCTCCCATGTGGAGTCTTCAATAGTAAGTTCTTCCACGTAATGAGATACTTTAAAATTGATCTGTTTCGTAGCTGTTTGTTGGGCATGGAATCCCCCCACAACATGTTTTGGGGCTCAAAGCCCAAGTTTTGAGTAATATTGTTGTAAAGACTCCACAAATTGCAGGCGCAGAGCGCGAATTGTATGTTACAGTCATAGGGTTGTCTGCCCTAAGTTTTGAATGTAAAGTCGGCCTACCCATGGTGTGGGGACCACGGGATTGTATAAGTAGAGCGAGGCTCTGAGTTGTAAAGTAGTTAAGCAGTCAAGGAATGAATGGAGTCTGATAGATAGCGAAGCATAGAGAAAGAGTAAAAGTGCCTTGGGTCATAGTAGTAGAAAAAGGGTCTGCAACTGAGTGCATAGAGGCCGAGTAGAGTCTGCAACTGAGTGCGCGGACCCCTGCAGCTGAGTGTGCAGGATAGAGTTGAGCCTGTAACAGAAGGAAGAAAATAATAAAGAGAAGCTTTGTTACCAATTCTGTGTATTTGTTATGTGTCTTTACATGTTTGATATTACTTGCAATTATACTGTTTATTTACGACACACACTTATATGAATTGTGAATATTGTTAAGTATAACTTAAAGAGTACAAATGAGCTCAAGTAATCACATAATATCAGGTTGCGAGTAAGGAAATCAGTAATAACATTGTTCGGGCCTCGAGTAGGGCTGTGTGACGACAACTTCTTAGACTGCGAGGTATGGGTAAGTGCGTGTAGTGACGTGCGCGCTGGGTCGAACTACGGACAACTGAAAATCATCAAACATCTCTAGGGTGTGGAAACCTAGTTCTAGCACCCTCCCATACTACTTCGGGTGAGACCTCAGTTTGCGGTCTGCAGACTATTGCCGAAAGGGCTAGTAGTATCGGGATTTGTCTGGCTCAATCACCTTTGAACTTGGGTCAAGACCCACTAAGCCAACAAATGGTTCCATTTCCAGGACCATTTGGGAAACTCTACTGCCAAGAAAGAATTAATGGTTCGGAATTGGGGGGAACGGTCGAATTTGAATTCAAAAGGTGCTATAAAACTCAAAGGGCTAGCCACTAGACAACACTTGGTCATTTGAGAATTGAGCAGTTGAGAAAAGCACAGAATGTTGAGAGCCAAGCAATAATAGAGCCCCTGAGTTCACGAAATACAGAATACAGTGTAGAGATGATGACGATCACTAAGGATGGGTTGGGAATTGAAGAAGGAACCATCAGTGAGGCCGCGCAGGCCCCCATAGTATAGGATGTTCCTGAGGGCGCTGGGGTGGTGACATAAATCCCCAAATCATTGTGGACACTGCAGACAAAGAAGGATAAATAGGCAGTGGGTCCAGTACGCATGTCCCCAAGGAATCCATGGCATAATAAATTATCAATGGAAGAAAAGGGGAAGGTAGTCACTATTGAAACAAATGAGGAAGGCAAAGACTTGCAGGCCCTGATCGTCACCATAGAAGAAGAAGAAGACGTGGAGGAGGATATCTAACCATTGCACTTTGCAGCAAAACTGCCCACGTATGTCCCTCCATGGAAAGGGAAAACCAAAGTACCGAAGGATCTGGATGCAACGAAGAGTTCACTCTAGACCCTACTCCTCCCCGATGGCATTGTATTTGAGGGCTTGCACCTAGGCCCCATGTCCACTATGAAATTTGAAGACTGGGACCTCGCGGACAGCAAGAATTTCCCACACCTAGAGACGATGAATTTGATGAAGCAGAATACTAAGGCAGCAGTGATAACATTAGAGCCGCAAAAATGGCTGCGTGGTGTGGAAAAGGTCGGGTTGTTGCACTTGTTATGGATACCACGTTTCCACTGCGTGCCCATCACCATTTTTGTAATTAGGCAGCTGCTCTGCCTGGTGCATGATGGGTACCTATGGCTGGAGGAGCCTATTCCTATCATGACAGACCTCATCCACTGTATTTCTCGACTCCCTTGTATAGGAAAGGACCCTACGACTATAGCTGGAAAAAGTAGCGATTTGGCTCTCGCAAAAGCCATGAAGGCAAAGTATAAGCTGGAGAAAAAGAAGAAGGGCCACACCATCTCCAGCATCAAGGAAAAAGGGGTGCACGTAGCCACCCAACTCCTGGCTGGTAAAGTGATGGGAAAATGCTACGCCGATGAGGTACCAACACTGGTGGTCACGTTGGCCGAGCAGTGCACAGAGGAGATCTAGTTCAACTGGGCCAAATTCCTCTACGATGAATTTTTTCTAAACTGTCGCGAAGCCGAGGAGAAGGGTAAGACTTTCCAATATGCGTGGTTGCTCTTATCCATATTGCTGGTAGCAGGAGAACTGCCAGAGGATAGTCAGTTCCTGAACATTGATCGATGCTTACCAGAGGCTGTGAAGTACGCTTTGCTCTAGGCCACCAAGGATGCGAAATGGATTTGCGATACAAATATTTTCTGGGTGCTCATGGAGGCGAGCATCTGAATGTGGATCAACAATAGGCTGTGCCTGTCACCTATGGTGCACAATAGTCTGCAGAGTTTTGCAGACTTCAAGGAGGACATGCACACCATTTACGTTAGGGTGTGAAAGGATCCGGCGCAGTAGTGGACAAAGCTACCATTTGTAGCCATTGACGATGCAATCTTCACTGTATTGGAGACATGGCCTCTCGAATGGCACGCCCCGAATCTAGTAGAACTCGAGAAGGTGGCGGCACAGAAGAAAAAGGACGATGCTAAGCTGCGTGTCACCCAATTACCAGAGAGAAGGAGGAACTAAAAAGCGACAGCTGAGGTAAGGGCAGTGTGTGAAGCAGCACAAAAAGTTGCGGAGCAAAAGAAGGTCACAGAAGCAACAACAGTAGCGCAGATAGTAGAGGCAGGAATGGTATAGGAAGAGGAGGGCCAAGCAACATCCTCAGGGCAGGAGGTAAAGGACACAGAAATAGCAAAAGGGAGCGTGGACCCAGGGACCATGTCCACACAACTCAAACGGTCGCACATCGCAGAGAGAACGGGCCCAAGGAAGAAGGTCAAGGCCTCAAAGCTGGCCATTGACCCAATCACCTTAATCGAAGGTGATCTCCATGACATCGATGAAACGGTTCGCAATGTCACAAGTGAAGCACCAAACTGTGTTGGGGGCCCTCAGGGTGTAGCTGTAGGAGTTATAGATGCAGCCCCCTAAGGAAGGTACCTTGTCCACGCACGTTGTAGTAGGCACTGCAGCAGCAGAGCAGATGTTGCGCGTGAGGATGGCCAACCCAATAGTGTTGCAAGAGGGAGCATTAGTATCATCAGATGCAATGGATCGGTTGTCGGTCAGGATGATGAAAGGCCTTGGCCTTAATCTAGCTTCCCTTGCCCGAGAAATGCTATATCAGTTATAGGATGGAATAACAGCAGAGTTGTGCGCTAGGGAGAACCATGCGATCCAAGTTCTTAGTGAAGAGAAGATCAATATGGAGCAGCTCAGCTTGTAGTGCGACGAGTTGGTGTCATAGAATCAACAGTTGGTGTAGATGGTAGATGACGTTTGCCGACACATCCCAAAGCTAGCTATCACAACAGATCTACTGGTAGAAGTGTGGATCCACAGTTTGGCAAGTGGAGTCCTCGACACGAGAGAAGAGACAACAAAGGTTCAGCTGGCGCTGAACCTTTAGATTGCAGAGCTGCAGTTGAAGGTGCAACCTTCCACTCCCCCAAACATTAAAGAACAGTGTGCCAACTCTATTACAATAGGGTTGGAAGATATTGGAGGTGCAGTGCGTGACTATACAAATATGTTGGAACAGGCAGTAGAGGTCCTCATGACTTTGCAGGAGGATCTCAATATCTAGCGGATGGCGACAGAGGCACGCAAACTCCAACAACAGTATGACAGCATCAGGGGGACTGCACAGATAGTAGTCCTCACTCAGTGGCTTGCAAGGATGCAGCAAGCCAAGACATTAAAGGAGGAGGTGGATGTGGCGTGCCATAAGGAAGCAATTCTCAAAGCGCACGTCCAGCCATGGATCAACGAAGCCTTCACAACCACAGTAGATATTGAAGGAAAGCTCGTGCAGATTCAGGGGATGCATGCATAGATGCAATGCAACACGCTAAAAACAGAGGCCTCATAAGAGAGAATGTAGCAGGTTCAACAAGCAGCAGCTTAGTGCGCTGCAAACATCAAGACCATTCGGGATCAGTTGGAGGGACTCTGCACCAAGATTGCCGCACTGATAGAGTGACTCGAGGGTGAGTCACGATGCTTTTGTTGGGGGCCTTTTGGGCTTGGAATCCCCACACAGCATGTTTTTGGGCTCAAACCCCAAGTTTTGATTAATATTGTTGTAAAGACTCCACGAATTGTGGGCGCAGAGTGCGAATTGTATGTTAGAGTCACAGGGTTGTCTACCCTAAGTTTTGAATGTAAATTTGGCCTACCCATGGTCTAGGGACCATAGGATTGTATAAATAGAGCGAGGCTCTAAGTTGTAAAGTATTTAAGTAGTCAAGGAATGAATGGAGTCTGATAGATGGCGAAGCATAGAGCAAGAGTAAAAGTGTCTTGGGTCGTAGTAGTAGAAAAAGGCTTTGCAGCTGAGTGCACAAAGGCCTAGTAGAGTCTGCATCTGAGTGCGCAGACCCCTGCAGCTGAGTGTGCAGGGTAGAGTTGAGTCTGTAACAGAAGGAAGAAAATAATAAAGAGAAGCTTTGTTACCAATTATGTGTATTTGTTCTGTGTCATTACATGTTTGATATTACTTGCAATTATATTGTTTATTTACTACGTGCACTTATATGAATTGTGAATATTGTTAAGTATAACTGAAGGAGTACAAATAAGCTCATGTAATCACATAATATCAGGCTATGAGTAAGGACTTGGGTAATAACACTGTTTGGGCTCCGAGTAGGGCTGCACAATGGCAACATCTCAAGTTGCGAGGTACAGGTAAGTGCACATAGCGACGTGCGCGCTGGGTCAAACCGCGGACCACTGAAAATCATCAGACATCTCCAGGGTGTGTAAACTTGGTTCTAGCACCCTCCCATACTACTTCAGGTGAGACCTCAGTCCATGCTCTGCGGACTATTGCCAAAAGGGCCAGTAGTACAAGGATTTTTTTGGCTCAATCACCTCTGAACCTAGGTCAGGCCCCACTAAGCCAACACTATTGGATTCTTGTTTCTATGATTTATTCAGGCTCCAATATTATTTTAACTTCTTCATCAAGTTCTAGCAACATTGTTTGAACTGGGAGCTTGTCACTGATAACTTTCTTTAAGCATGAAACATGGAAAACTAGGTGTACTCACCAAGGTGTAGGCAACTCCAATTTGTATGCCATAGTATCAATATTTTGCAACACCTTGTAAGGGCCATAATACTTGGGTGATGATCTATTATCCTTCTTAGCTTGCTTGATGAACATTTGTTTGTATGGTTGTAGTCGTAAAAATACCAAATCTCCCACATCAAAACTTATTTCTCTACGACGATGATCCGCCTTTTGGTTCATTTGATTTTTTGTCTGACTCAAGATATCCTTTAAGAGTTGGAGACCTTGTTGTTGATGCTTGATGTTATATTCCACTACTTGAACCTTATAATTGTCTCTTAAACAAAATGTGATGGAAGGTGTACGATATCCGTAAAGCACCATAAATGGGGTCATTTTTACTGCAGTATGGAAGGAAGTGTTATACCACCATTCTTTGAGGGGTAACTGCTTGATCCATTGTGTTTTTTATCAGATATAATGAAATGAAGATATCCTTCCAAACATTTTCTTACTATCTCAATTTTCCCATTAGATTGAGGATGAAAAGATGAGCTATGAGCTAATTGAGTACCAAGACAAGAAAATAATTGTCCAAAAATTGCCAAGGAAAATGGGATCTCTATCACTTACAATAATCTTTCAGTTTCCATGTAGCTTTTGAATTGTTTCCACAAATGCAATAGCAACTCTACTAGCTTTGAAAGGATGGGGCATTGCACAAAAATGTGCATACTTGATAAATCTATCAACTACCACCATGATGACACTCTTTGCTTCAGAATTTGTTAAACCTATGATAAAATCAATTGAGAACTCTTTCCAATGCTGAATTGGAATGATCGATGGCTGTAAAAGACCTAAGGTCTTAATTGTATCAACTTTATTTTGTTGGAAAACCAAACATTCCACCAGAAAAGTTTGAATATCATATTTAATTCCATCTCAAAAAAATTATTTCTTGACCCTATTGTAAGTTTTAAAAAATATTGAATGCCCTCCTAGAGGAGAGGTGTGTAATTCCAAAAGAAACTTTTGTTTAAGTTGGGAGTTCTCACATAGATATAAGAAAACTTTGTACCACAGTGAATCAATTTTCCAAATAAATGAATCAGATGCACTGGGATCTTGGTACAACTTTTTAATGAGTGTCTATACTTCTTCATCATTATTCCATTCATCCCTTGCTTATGTTATCCAAACAAGTTGGATAATAGAAATGGAACAAAGCAATTCTTCCACATCCTCATCACTTCTTGAGAGTGCATATGCAACAACATTTTGCTACCCTTTTTTGTAGATGATTTCAAATTCATAACCCAACATCTTTGTGACCCATTTTTGCTACTCTTCTGAAGATATATTTGTTCCAAGAAGTATTTAAGACTATCATGATCTATTTTTACCTTCAAGTCTCTTCCCATTAAGTAAGGGTGCCATTTCTTTAGTGCATGTAGTATTGCCAACAATTTCTTCTCATAAATAAGTTTCTATAAATAATTTCCCTTGATTGGACGGCTTTCAAAAGCAACGAGTCTTCCTTCCTGCATTAAAATAGAATCAATTCCATTTTTTGAGGCATCACATTCCACAATAAAGGTTTTTTTGAAGTCACATATCAGAGCTTCACACATTGCCTCTTTAAGATGTTCAAAGGCCTTAGTTGCTTCTAGAGTCCAAAAAAATGCATCTTTCTTCAGTAATTTTGTTAAAGGTGTTGCTATCTTCCCATAATTCTTAACAAACTTGCAATAATACTCTATTAACCTGAGAAACCCTCGAATATGCCTTAAGGTTGTGGGAATTTTCCATTCCTTGATGGCTTTAATTGTTTTAGGCTCTGCCTTAACACCCTCATCGGATACAATATGACCCAAATATTCCACTTCCTATACCCAAAGAAACATTTGGAGGATTTTGCATATAATTGTTTCTCCTCCAATAGTTTGAGCACCCTGTCAACATGATGAACATGATGTTTCCAAGACTTTCTATAGATTAGTATATCATCAAAAATTACTAACACAATTTAATTATGGAAGGGTTTGAAAGTGGAATTACTCAAAACTTGAAATGTGGAAGGTGCATTAGTAAGGGCAAAAGGCATGACCAAAAATCCATAACGACCTTCATGAGTTCTAATTGTTGTTTTCAAAATGTCTTCTATCTTCATTCTATTTTGATGATATCCTAAATGAAGATCTAGCTTCATGAAGTAAATTGCTCCATGTAGTTCATCCAACAATTCATCAATGACAGGAATGGGAAACTTATCTTTAATAGTGAGGTTGTTGATCTCTCTATAATTCAGACACATACGCCATGTTTCATCCTTCTTGTGCACCAATATTACCGAAGATGAGAAATAACTTTGGCTAGGTTGAATTATACCGCCTCTAGATTTTTTGCAACCATATATTCAATTTCACTCTTCTAGGAATAAGGATATTTATAAGGTGTAATGTTTGGAGGACCACTTCCTAGAATCAAGTGAATATAATGATCATGATCAAAAATAGGTGGGAGACCTTTGGGAGTCTCAAATGACTTGGAATAATTATCGAGGACTCTTTCAAGATCTAAAGAAATGGATGACATAGATGTTTGAACATCTAGTGAACATAATTGTGCAATTACCCCTCATTGTTCCTTGTTCAAAATCTTTTTCATTCCATTTGAACTAATTATCTTCCCAGGTTTCCCTACAATACCCCTTAATTCAATTTCCTTTCCTTTTGATAAAAAAGTAAAGAAATGTTATTGAAAATTAAAAGCTATCCTCTCCATAGATTGTAACCATTGGACTCCTAATACAAAATCCACACCACCCATTAGAATGAAAAGCATTGGTCTATTCAATACATATTCCACCATGGTTGGATTGATATTATGGCGCTTCCCTGAGCAATTTATAGTTCCTCCATTTTCAACCATCACGACACTTTGGTATTGGATATAGAAAGAAATTCAAATCCTTGGTTATATTGCAATGAATAAAACTATGAGAACTACCTGAAACAATCAACACTATTACCTTTCTCTTCTTGATATACCTTCTATCTTAAGAGTTTGAGGAGTGGTAATTCCCACCAATGCATTACAATATATGGTCAAATTCATTTATTATTTTTCAACCCGTAGGGTTGGTTCCTGGTGTATATCTTCTTCTTTTGATGTTTCTTATTTATTTTCTTCATCCTTTTCACAATATATGTAAAATAAGTTATTATTACCACACTTATGACCTTTAGTGTATTTTCTATCACAACTATAGCAAATCATGTTTTCTCTTTTTTCCTCTAGTTGTTACAATGTCAACCTTGTAGGTTGTGGGAATCTAGGAGTGATAATACTTGCATCTTTCTAGTTGTGAGTGGTAGATCTCCTTATTGCCATGATTTTCTTTCATTTTTTCTTCCTTGGAGACTGTCTAGTCTCATGGTTGAGCAAGAAGCAAGCTTTTATTTCCTTTTCAACAACTGAAGTGGAATACATTGTAGCAACATAATGGTGTACTCAACTTCTGTGGATGAAGTAGAATTTACAAGATGTACAAGTGTTTTATGATCAGTCGATCCCCATAATTTGTGACAACACAAGTGCAATTAACATGTCGAAGAATCCCGTATTTCACTCTAAGACCAAGCATATCCCCATCAAGTATAATTTCTTGAAAGAGTAAGTTACAACCTAGATTGTGAAGGTTGAGTATGTTATCACCAGTGAACAAGTTGTTGATATATTTAAAATCCACTCCCTAGAGAATAGTTTGAATATTTTAGGAAAATAGTGGGAGTCATTTCTTTTGCCTCCCTTCACTAGCTCCTCCTCCAAGAGAAAGCAAGGAAGCTGGTATATTTTTTAGCATATAATGGTGAAGCTTCTAGGTCCACAAGGATCAATAGGCCAGAGAAAGGATTGAATACAAGAGAAGCATGGTTATAGGGGGAGCATGATGGTTTTTTTACATTGAGGTCAAAAGAGGAGTGGTAGTGATAAAATCAAACAAGTATTATCAAATCAAATAATAAGAGGTTTTGGAGTGAACTGGTGATCAAACAAAAAGGGTGTGAAAGGAAACAAAACTAGTAGCAGTACTACAACAACTAAAGGACAATGAGGAGTCTCATCTCAGGGGGAGCAAAGCAAAACTTGAAATACTTAAAAAGAGAAAAAGGTTTTTGCAAAAGATGTGTTGTTTGATTTTAGTGTTTCCATCAATGTCAAAGGGGGACATTGTTGAGATATGTTGTTAATGATGCTAATAGGGTGATGGAAATAGACTGTTTCCTAATGTTCAAGAGGTGGCATAGGTGTCAAAGAAGGTAGCATGATGGAGCACTATGACAAAATGGTAGCAAAAAGGTGCAAAGGATTTAGAGCCAATTCTAGAGCACTAGATCATCTCAAGTGCAAGTGAAACCCCCATAGATGGAAATAGCTCGGAAATAACTTTCCAATGGTACATGGAAGTCCCAAAAATGTCTCCTAGTTTGTGAGATACAGTCAGTCAAATATAGGGACCCCAAAAGTCAACCTAGCAGAGTTAAAAGGAGTGTAGTGAAGTTTTGGTGCATAGCCAAGTTTTGCACATGGCTAAAAGATAGTGAAAAGACATAGTGAAGCCTCTAAGTGAGAGCTCCAAGCTCATTTGGAAGCCACAATAGAAGCAAGAAGTAGCCCCATTGGAGTAGGCTAGATAGGCGACATCCACCCAGAGGTAATACATCGGAGCATATACTATGACAGTATAGTGTTATCTCGCATGTCTAAGTGACTGGGCTTAGATTTACGCCACAACAGTAGCAGAGATGGTATTCATTGGCTAGAGATGGAGCCCACCTGACAGGATGGCTTGAAGGGCTTACCTCTATAGGTTCACCCTAATGCTAATACTTTGATGCACAAAGGGAAGGTCCGAGAAGAGAAAGAACCAAGACACGACAAATTAGAATTGTTCAATGGTAAGAAGGAAGTGGGGTCCACTGCACAGGATGGCCCCAATGTAATACTCCAAGGGGTTCACCCTGGAAAATTGTAAAGCATTGGGATACATTGAGTGGGTGGAGCCCACCTAGGAATGGAAACCCATAAAAGAATTCCTAGAGATTTGTTTGGAAGGCACACGGCTAAGCGTCAGGTGGAGAACACTAGGCCACGGCCGTAGTAACAATAGTGAATGGGAAATAAATAGTGGAGGCCCACTCTGCCAACTCAACCTGAAGATGGTGAATCCTGGAAGTTCATCCCGATAGGAACAATACAAGGAAACATAGTAAATATCTAGCCTGAAGGTGTTTATGAAGAAATACAAAGGAAAAAGCCGGTGAGGCCAAAAGTGAAATATAAAGGAATTTAGAGGAAAACCAAGGTCCAGAAAACCTCTCTCTCCTCCAAGATGCAACTGGGCCAAATGACGTTAGAAGCTGACATCATCATGGCATGTGGCAGACATATTTAGGGTTTTTGGGCACCCAAGTGGCCCTTTTATGGGTGACACTTGTCACCACTCAAAGGTCAACACATCATGACAGTGATGTTATGGTGACTTCATCCTGCTAGTTGGAGCCTGACAGTTTATTAAAGGTGCACTAAGTGCAAGCGTCAAGATATAGGGGAGCCAGTACACGACATGGTGAACAGGTCATAGACCAATCAAAGAAGGATCGGAAGGACCCCACGAAGACAACTCAACCTGTAGGACCATCAGCTCAAAAGTTTATATTTTGTGTGTTTTGGCAGCAGTGCCAGGCTAAAAGGACCAGGCCACGGAGGTTGAATAGTCAACAACGACATTCAATAGGGGGAACATGAAGCAATCTCCACAAGAAACATCAACCTAGTGGGAAGATATCGACATGTTTACAAAGGCACACCAACAAATGTGTCGGGAATAAGGGTGATACGGGCTATACACCCACACATAGTCTCGTGAAATGGTTGGAGGACCACGAGCACAAAGCATAAAGAGCCATAGAGGCCTACTAAGCACAACTAAGCACTAGCCTTTTAGCTAGTACCTGGTCACTTTGCATAGAGGTGGGACCAATGAAAAAAGACTCAATAACAAAAGAACGTTTAGGACTCAATAAAATAAACATCATTCTTTGGTATGACCAAACAAAGAAATACAAGCCCCCGATAGAGTTTAAAAAGGCTTACCACCCAGGGCTTAAGTTGATGGTCACAGAGACCGGTCCTATGGCGGAGAACTGGGAAAAGGAGCCTGGAGAGGGAGCTAAAGGTAAAAATGGCAGAATAGTTAGTTTGGTAGTGGATTTGGCAGCTATTCCAAACATAAACACATCTAATCTAAGCAAGTGGTATGCTAAACTCTGTGAAAATTCAAAAATGCACAGATTTAGAAAATAAACTCAATTTGAATTGTAGAAAGAGGCTTTTAAGGCGAGATGACTTGGAGAAAAAGTCTAGAAGACCAAAATATGAATGAAAAAGGAAAAAAATAATATTTCATGCACAAAATTGAGATCCAAAATAACAAAAGAAAAATGTATAAAAGTAGGCCTATTCAAGAAAAATTCATTCATTGTTGTTTAGACAGAGTTCACGGTGTAGCAAGGTGTTGATATGATGTTTTACAGTAATCAAAGATTGTTGTAGGTGGTTTTTGGAGTGGTGGTTGATGCATAAATTTTTTTCAAAGCAGAGAAGTCAATAATTGGCCCTAGTATGAAAATGGATGAAAAATGGATTAGTGAGTGCCAAAGCAAGTTGTAGCTTGTTGATCAAGGGTTGGTTCTCCTACCAGTAGGTGCTAGAGAACAGTTGGGGTTGGTACTCCATTTAGTTGCAGCTAAAAAATTAGGAGGTTGGAGCTTCCTACTAGTTGTAGCAAGAAATTTGTGTTTGCAAGTTGTAGCTTGCCATATTAATAAAATTGAGAAGCAATATTTGGACTTATTTGTTCCTTGAATGCTCCATTGTTGACTGAAATAATTGTTTGATTGTTGAAAGTTCTCTTTACTGTCTTATCGTTTTTAACACAAAAAGAAAAGAAATTTTAATTGGTAAAAATTGCTACAATACTAATTCACCCCCCCTCTCAGTATTGTTCTAGTTTCCAACACATTTCACCTTCAACACCTTTACTACATCTAGCTACTCAACATTGAAAGGAAACATTGACCATCCATTCACTTGAATGTAAAAATGTAGTGTATATATAGCTCAAAATTTTACAAATCTTGGCTCAAAGAGTCCTTATATCTCCCTTTTCTATGTGTGTGTGTGTGTGTGTCTATATTATTTTTTGAAAGACGATGATAAAATAACTACAACACCATATTTTAAGAAAGACTTCTTCAAAATGCTGAAAAGTGGTGATACTACTAGGTTGAATTGATCTGAATGGGTGTTACAACATTTTCAACATTTTTAACATTGACATTTGTTATGGCATCTATTGTTACAACATCCACTATAATGGTCATTTTTTTAGTAGTTTCAATAGTAGCAGTTGTTATAGCATCATCTTTTACAATAGTTTCAACATTTTCAATAGTATTGGGTGTTTCAACATCAGTTGTTAGAGAATTTTTAGCATATTTAACATTGGCAGTTGTTATGGCAATTTTAGTTATAGCATATGCTATTACAACATCTTATGACAACCCCACCCATTATTCTATCGTAAAATGCATTGTAAATATTTTTTTACAAATATGTAAAATTAAGAAAAAGGCACTGAGTCAAAGGGACATGGATTCCAAAGTTGGGGAGGATGATTTCTTGTTTGGGAGGTTGAGGTTTTCTTATGGAGAAAATATGAAATGTTTGGGACAACCATTAATACCTGGTTGGTGCATGAATTAATGAATTGGTTCTTAAAATTGAATGAACTACAAGGAGGGTACACAAGCTCATGCACTTGGGAACCTTCACAAGGAAAAGGGACAAGAAACCAAGAGGGGAACTGCACAACGTACAAAATCAAGGATGAAGTAGTAAATGCGAGATAAGAAAATAAGGAAAGGCATGGTGTTTGAATTCATGTTGAAGGAGAGAGGAGACACAATTCAAGTAATAGAAGAACAAAGAAATATTGTTCGATCAGTAGGAGGCACAACACTAGAGAGAAGAGAATGGGTTTTTCTCTTAGTTTCCCTAGAGATTGTGAGTTGAGACGGTAGTCTTTGGAGACCTGTAATAGTTTGGCATTCCCTAGAGGCTATGGGTTGAGATAGGGTCCTTGGATCCCTATAAAAACTTCAGTCCCTGGGGGTTGTGGGTTGACACAGTCCCTAGAGCCCTCTAACAACTTGGGTCCCTAGAGGTTGTGTGTTGGGATGTAATCTATGGAGCTCTGTAACAGCTTCAGCCCCCTGGACGCTATGGGTTGAGATAGAAGGATATAGATCCATAGACAACGTTGGAAGAGGATAATACAACAACATCATCAAAAGAAGACATGATTAAAGACCTTGGTTAACACATTACTATTACAGTGGGTCTTGGATTCCCTGGAAGGGAGTGAATCAATGTGTATGCACTTGGGGTGAGGCAAGAACCTCTGGACTCCCTATTCTACGAAGATAGAAACATCAATTGGTGGGATTGAAGAAGAGGCCATCTAGATTCCCTATTTTTGTTGACAGCTAGTGTTATAATCCGTTAAGCAAGCACCCCACTCAGAATATGGAATCTGGCTTGAGGGTGATAGCTACAAGAGTGGTTGCAACTGTCTATGGTTGGGTGG
>APFE030746177.1:0-59588 GCA_000404065.3 Pinus taeda
AAAGGATGTCACTGCACTGCTAATGACCTATATAAGACTGATTTGACAACCAACAAAAGCTGCAGGATACAGAGACTACCCTAGAAGCAGCTCTACAGAGGAGAGAACAAGGGCAGTCTTCCAAACCACCCACAGAGACAATAGACCTCGAGGAGACCCCTAAAAAGGACATCCCTCCAAAGCAACAGGCATCAGAAACAGCTCCAGCTACAACAGAGCCAGCCACCACAGCACCACCAACAGAGCAGGCCGAGAGCCTGGATATGCAAAAACTAAGGCAGGAGATTCAGGTACTGGAGTCTCAAATGACAGAGCTTAATCAAGCCAAGGACAGCTTAGCCAAGATAAATGAGAAATATGATAAGTCTAAGCAAAATGTGGCTAAGAGGGAGAGGGAAGTAAAAGCCCTAAAAAAGACAATTGCAGAGCTGGAAAAGCAGCTCAATTTTGAGAAAGTGACAGCAGAGATCAAGCAAGTGATTTGGACTGCCATTGGAAAATCAATTACTAATCAATGGGAGTACATTGATGCTATATATGAACAAATAGGACTCCTTGGCAGGGCAAGGAAAGAATTGCACAGAGCAAGAAATTCTCTAGGCAACATGGCCGACCTTGCCCCTAAGATGATTGAAGTCCTTAACTATAGGACTGGTTCTCAGCTGATAAAAATGGGAATTGCTAATAGGAATGAAACCATTTCCCTGATCAAAAGAACCACAACAATGAAGAACCTAATTCAGACCCTGGACAGGAAAATCCATGATATACAGGCAGATATAAATAAGTTCCAAAATAGGTTCACAGCCCTGCAGGACAGAGGGCTTCCCAACTTGGTAGAATCAGGGAACCTGCTCTCTCATGAAAAATACATCAAAAGGGTAAGAAATTTTGTAGCAATTCAAATTGCTGAGGCTCCTGGGTCATCTTCAGCAGGCCCAATTACAGGACAGGCTCTTTTTGAAAAATTAGATAATTTGTTTTTTATTAAAAATGAAGTAACACATCTGTTTGATGAGCCTCCTCATTTCTATAAGTACACAGAAGCTGATGAGACCTTAGGGTCAATTTTGAGACATCAACTTCCCCCTGCAGACACATGGCAGGACTTAATAAAGCTACTTTTGAACCAAAGCTGAAGAATTAAATCTTTTTTCAGCAATGCAGTCCATATTGCATCTACAGGTGGACAAAGCCATGACAGCAAGCATAAAGACGTTGAGCCAACTCAGCACAGGTACTCGGCATCAACAGCAGCATCAGCAGGTACAGGTGGCAGGGCCAAGAAGATACAAAAATCAGAGTGGCAGAGCACTTCATGCTACATTTATGATAAAGCCGCGTAGCTAACCCCGCAGTGCCCAAAGGTCAAAAGGTTATCCTGACAGGAGTTAAGAGCTTTTAGGAATCATTTATACTTACAATACCTTCTCATCTACTCTCCTGTACAAGTGTAAGAGATATTTTCTTCTCAGATGACTCAATACCTGAGATATTTTTGTATGTAACCTCTATATATTCCCCCTCGCGTTTGTTTAGAGGGGTTGGACTCCGGATGTAAGAAATCTCTTGATATCTTCTCTGTTATTCTGATATTGTAAACGCTCAGACAGTTAATACAAAAGACAGTGGGATTTCTTCAAAGATGTTTGTCTCTTGATCTCCTGACGGTGTGTGGCTCAAAGTTGCAGGATTCCTGTGTATTTCATGGCTCAATAAGTTTTCCTCATGGCTCTTTATTTCACCTGTGATCATTGTTATTTCATATGTCTTTCATGTTTTCTATACACTCGAATATCTAGGTAGCAAGGAGAAAGAATTGTCTCAGGATTTGGTCATTGGCTACCCTGAACTCAATCTAAGCTATCTTATATGTTTTCTTCTGATAGAGTATTTAAAGAGTAATTCTTCACTGCTACCTTTAATACTATATCATCACAGTGTATTGTTGTTTTAGGAATTCAAGCAATTGCTCCTAGATAACAAACCCCTTTTACAATATTCAGCTTAAGTAAAGAAATCTTAATTGCTCTTTGTTGGTTGTTTTTTCACCTCACTCTTACTATTTACATCTTGTTTCATGGAATACACACAGGCCCTGTAGCTATCCCTCACCAAAATCAAGATCTCAAGGGAAAACCGTCCTAGACCCCATTGCCCAATGGATTAATCTCACCTGCACAAATACTTTAAGGAAATCAGAAGCATCCTCCCAACCAAACACAAAAACAACCAAAAATTCACTTCATAACTAGCCTAAAACCCTTGTCAAGAAAAGTGACAAACCTTATAGAGAGAGCCCTCTCTGACTACAGCTAGGCTAGAAGCTGTAGCCCAAAGATTGGTTAGTGGTTACCCCGGCCGTATCCTCTCTGGAGTGAAAGAGGACAACCTGGGTGTTAACATGTGTGAAGAGGCCAATTCACGCAGGTGACAGCATTGGACCCCAAGGGAAACTGTGAAAGGAAATAGGAGGCTTGGAGGGTAGAGGAGAAGGTCTCTGAAAATATTTTGACTGTCTATGAGCAGCAGATGGATTGCACAGAGAGAAGGATAGCTTGTGAGCTGATTTCTTTTGTAATCTGAACATATTTCCACTTGTATGATAATATAGAGATTGGGGTTTCAGGCTGAGGCTTTCCTTAGGTTATGCTTCTATGTTCATGTGTGATTGAATTCTAATTCTCAGTTATATGTGTTCTATTTGATCTTGCTCATATTCAATTAAGCTTCCACAAGTTTTTTTTAGAAGTAGATCTTGTATTTTGCTTTAGTATATTGTATAATCTGTTGATCTATAGTGGGAATTTCTATATAAAGTGTCTTGTAGATTGTCTCGTTTGTTTCTAGACCCACTCGTTGGGCTAGAGGGATCATCTCTGTCCATAGAGAGAATTTACCTACTCAACAAATAGACAGGAGAGATAGGAGGTAGAGCACATAGAGGGGATTTGTGCACTATAGCATCCCATGGGCCACAGACATTACTTCCTTGTATTCTATAGCCATATTTCTAAATATAAAACATCCTCCTACAAAGAATTCTCACCCTCAAAATGACTCAATTCTACAAAGTTATGATTACACCAAATACAAGGAGGACTTAGCAACAATGGTCCTTGTACTCAAGTCGATATCAACAAGCAATATGTCAGCTTCAAAAAGTCTCTTTCATCAACTTCATCATTCTGGACTGTGCTCACAAGCATCAATGGCTACTATTATACAAGGATCAGTTGCTACAAATAACAAATAGGCTCTACCACCATGTACCGAGCACCTCAAAGCCCCTATATTGGTTTTTAAAATGCTCAGTTTGGCTTCCATATGACTTTGGAATGCCAAATACAAATTCTTCTCACAACTTGGCTCAACCACACCTCAACCTTCGAGCTACTCTCCTCACCACTACCTTGTGTTTTGGTGCATTGGAAATCCCTTATATAAGGTTTCAAAACTCTAACTTTAGAGTTCTGGTAACAAAATTGGAAACATAGAAATATGTTTTAATACATGGAAAATTGGTTACAACTTCCACACTAATTATATATTGTTTTAACAATATTCATACTATATATATTATATGGTTGAAACATTAGTGTATCGGCGGGTAAACATAGCTATGTATAACATATCGCTTAAATCATAAACCTTTCATGCCATATGAAACAATACATCTGGCATATGGTTAGCAACATTATTCGGTGGCAATACCCTGTGGCATATGACATGGATCCATGGTGTCTTTCTATTGGAGTTGGTGCAACAAATCATTGGAACCTATGGCGTATAATCTCATGGCATGAGTTGTAACCACTCCGCGCCAATTTTGGTGAAATACCATAATAATTCTGTGGTGATATTTGTGGATATATTTGCAATATCTCATAGGACTACAACAACTTCCACACAGTTATAATAAACATCAACGGTGATACATAAATGTCGACCTGTGCAATATATTGTAATATCTACATATGGCCTACCATATTCTAGCGGTGTGGCAACATAGAACTACATCTTGTGGTATATCAACATTCCACCTCCATGCCAACTTAGCGCTTCCTTGCAACTTTGGTCACATGTCTCTCATATGCCTTGGGGCTTAAGAAACTCGTCTCCTCATCCTTTTTCCCTATCATTGGTATCATGACCATGCACATGCCTCAGGGCTTAAAAAACTCCTCTCCTCATCGTTTTTCCCTGTCATTGGTCTTATGACCATGCACATGCCTTCGGGCTAGAACCTTAGGTGTTGGCCCCCTTCACCAATAATGCATGCCTTTTTATATAGTTTCTCCACTATATGCAACAAGGAAAAATGGGTGGCTTGATGGTAAGGAGATTGGATATTGATATTTGGTTCATGGTTCAAATATCCCAGAGACCCTGTAGGCTCATACAAAACTTTTAACATACCATGAGAAGGCCACATTGAAGCTATTCATTGGCCCATGTGGCACTCCATTAATGGTCAAATCCAAAATCGAACCAACTAATCATAAACATAGGAATTTTGACAAATGAGAAGAAGACACTTGGAGGAATCTAGTCATGCCATGTGTCAATTATAACCATGATTTTTTACTAGCAGAACCATGATTGATGGTTGACCTTGACCAATTGACTTTTGACTTTTTGCCCAGCTTGACCTAAACTTTGACTTTGCGTAACTCCTTCATACAAAGTCCATTTTGCAAACCAAACATACTACTGAAATCATCACGATGAGCTCTTTGACCTAGTGCTAGTTTCATGAGCATATGAGACTATAAAATTTTGAGCATGTCAATAACTGATGCTATATATGACCATCTCGGTCTCAAACATTACATAGCCAACATGACGATACTCAATCAAGATCCATCCTAGATCATTCCTCCCAACTAAAAGACTTTTATTCTACCAAAAGTTTATTATAATAAGGAATTTATTACATCATTCATCAATACATAAACAATCTTTACCTATTTACAGACTCAACTACACTTACTAATGTGATGAAAAATCACGACACATAATTGACAATTTACATATAAGGCATGAAATCTACCTAGTTCCAAGTAAGCGACTTCTCTAGAGACTTATGTTCTTCCTTGCCAATTCTCGTTGCTTCCCCTTGGTGTGATTGTGCTACTGTTAATTCATGTGGTAGTATTGGACACATGTTTTCTTAATGTCCTTTCAGTTTACACTATGAACAAATTCTTTCTCTGGAGTTTGCAACAGTCATCTTCTTGCTTGATTTATCTAAGCTCTGTTGTGACAACGTCAAATCCTTCCCTAACTGCATCAAAGTTTTTCCGATACTTTTCTTTACCTGTAGTGTCGCGTCATACTTCCATGGAATACTCTTTGTAGAAAGCATCTTCTTGCTATAAACCTTCCACGTCCAGTAGTCAACTACAAAATGGTTGTTACTTCCAAAAAAAGTACACGGGTAAGTATGTTTAACAATGTTCATAATAAAATTTTGATTGAAAGACTTGCCTTCTGAGTCACTGCTACAATTATTTGTCTGCTTACCTTTACGATCCTGTAGATTTTTTTACATTTTCGTAGGATGTAATGACCAACTCTGATCTTCCATGTGACGTTTCTTCCCGCAGTAGTCACATGTTGATTGGTCAAATCCCAATCCATCGTATTGGGTTATTTTCTGAACAGTTATTGGCTAGAGCCTGCCTTGGCCATACTTGCAGAGGCCTTTATCTTACTGGTATCCCATTCTGTTCATTAGCTTCATATCAATTCCCTTGGTATGTTTCTCTAAAGCTCCGATCTCTAGATCGCTTGAAGTCTCTTCCTTCTTGCTTTCCGAATCCATTTTCAGAGATGTTGGTACATAAGAATGTTCCTTAGAAGGTGAGCAAAAAGTACCAATCGCTTCTTCCACTGAATGTACTTTTGGAGAAGCGGATGGACGTGATATTTCTTCATCTGATTGATGAAGTGAATATGATTCATTATCTCTAATTATGGATGGACTTCATTTTGAGAGACTTCCTCTTTGTCTATTTCTCTGCGTGGTTTCAATCCTCGCTCGTAGTCTTTATTTTTCTTCCTACAGTGATTTCACCATGTGTCGCAATGCAACATTCTCCTGTCGATATTTCTGATTGGATTCTTCTAATTCTTGCATCCAACTTTGCTTCATGCATCTACTCATCCTTTTAGTTTAGCCAGAACCTACTCTGATACCAAAAATGATCTGAAAAAGTGTGATCATCCTTTGACAATTTGCAATCTTCTAGAATTATATCTTTAGTTCATAATTTATTCACATATGAATAATCAAACTTTAATGAACTATAAGACCAAAAATATTCAGAAGCATAAGAATGATAGAATGTAAGAGACATAACCAGTTGATGACGGAGTTCACCCCTCTTGGGCTACATCTCCGGGCACTGCGCAAAGGCTAGGTCACTTTATTTATCTCATATGGAAAGTGAGTACATCATTAATCTTTGTTTTGTAGAGTTTATTTGATGACAAAGTGGCAATGTATCCCTTCTGGAAATGTCCCCCTATAGAGAAATATCACCCTCAAACCGACTCAATTCTACATAGTGATTATGCCAAATACAAGGAGGACTAAGAAGCAATGGTCATTGTACTCAAGTTGAGATCAACAAGCAATATGTCTGCTTCAAAATGTTCCTTTCCTTAACTTCACCATTCTATACTGTGCTCGCAAGCATCAATGGCTACTATTCTTCAAGAATGAGCTACTGCAAATAACAAACAAACTCTGCTAGTGTGTCCAGAGTGCCTCAAAACCCCTATGTTGCTTTATAAAACACTCAGTTTGGCTTCTGTATGATTTCAGAATGCCAAATACAAATTATTCTCACAACTTGGCTTAACCACACCTCCACCTTTGACATGCTCTCCTCACCACTCCCTTGCATTCTGGTGCATTGGGAATCCCTTATATAAGGTTTCGAAACTCTAACTTTAGAGTTTTGTTAACAATATTGCAAACATAGAAATATCTTTTAATACATGGAAAATTGGTTACAACTTCTACACTAATTATATGTTGTTTTAACAATATTCATACCATATATATTACATTTTTGAAACTTTAGTATATCAGTGGATAAACAGATGTTATGTATAACATATGGTTAACAACCTTATTCGGTGGCAATACCCCATGGCATATGACATGGCTCAATGGTGTCTTTCTACTAGAGCTGGCACAACAAATCGTTGTACCCCGTGGCGTATAATCCCGTGGCATGAGTTGTAACCACTTTGCACCAACTGCATTGACATAGCACAATAATTCCGCAATGATACCTGTGGAGATATTTTTCATATTGCATAGGACAACAACCACTCCCACACAATTATAACAAACATCAATGGTGATACATAAATTTTGACCCGTGGCATATATTGTAACCTTAGCATATGGTCTAACATAGTCTAGCGGTGTGGCAACATAGAACCTCATCTTGTGGCATATCACCGTTCCAGCCCCACACCAACTTAGTGCTTCCCTACAACTATGGTCATGTGGCTCTCATATGCCTTGGGGCTTAAAAAACGTCACTCCTCATCCTTTTTTCATTGTCGTTGGTCTCATGACCATGAAAATGCCATTGAGGTAGACCCTTAGGGGCTGGACCCCTTCACCAACAATGTGTGCCTTTTTATATAATTCTCCACTATATGCAACAAGGAACAATTGGTGGCTTCACGGTAGAGAGATTGGATATTGATAGTTGGTTCATGGTTCGAATATCCTGAAGACCTTGTAGGCTCATATAAAAATTTTAATATACCATGAGGAGGCCACATGGTAACCATTCATTATTGATCAAATTCAAAATCAAACCAGCCTATCATAAACACAGGAATTTCCACAAACCAAAAGAAGACACTTGGTGAAATCCAGATGCACCATGTGTCAAATGGAACCATGATTTTTTACCAATGGAACCATGAGTTGACCATTGACCTTGACCAATTGAATTTTGACTTTTTTCCAAGATTTACCTGAACTTTTACTTTGTGTAACTCCATACAAATTCCATTTTGCAAACTGAACATACCACCAGAACAAGTGCGATGAGATATTCAACTTGGCATTGGTTTCATGAGCATCTGAGACTGTAAAATTCTAAGCATGTCAAGAATTGATGCTATTTATGACCATCTTGGTCTCAAGCATTACATAGCCAACATGACGACACTCAATCAAGATCCATCCTGGATCAATACAATATTTTTTTGTTGTGACTAATGAGAATGGGGTATCCTCAACAATAAAATAGATATTGTTTATTTGATGCCGATGCTAAATTCTAATGCTTTTCTTGGTTGTATTTTCTTGTGGGAGGTGGGTGAAGGTTTGATTATTTATTGAATGTGATAGCCATCAAATTATTTTACTTTTTAGTTTGAGGTTTTCTATTTATTGATTTTATCAAGGTTATTGATTTTTATGGAGCTTCTCCTCGCAATCTTTTTATAATTGTTATTACAAGTTTTTGATTGGTTGTTTGTGTGCCTAAATGTTGAAGGCTTGATTATCTATTGAGTGAGATAGTCATCAAGTTGTTTTACTTTTTGGTTTGAGGTTTATTGATTTTATCAGGGGTACTGATTTTTTTTTTTGTAATTTAGGCTACTTCTATTATTATACAAAAGAGATTACAGAAAGCTTACACCGAGGCTAACCTCAAAATTCACCATGCTGAGATGGGTACAGCAGGACTTTAGCACTGGAAGGTGAAACTTCCTTTGAAAACTGACTTGTCCAACATATGTGGGATAGACAATTGACACCAACCAAGACTGAGAGACTGACAATTGGACACAATCCGGAACCCAATGAAAGCCAAACCATTTGACACATACCAAAACCCACTATCCCGGGCTTTGTTCGGAGATTTAAACATACATAGATAGAACAAAAGACGTAGACGAAGATGAAGACTGAATCCGACCTGAACAGACCTGAATGGATCAAAAACTGTCCCATGATGAACGTTGTGCACTGGAGTAGCCGAACACACATCATGAAACCGCAGAAACGACCCCCAAAACGATGAGGAGACAAGCTCAAACATTCATGGAGGTGGATGGTTACTCCTCAAAAATTCTGCAACCATACTGATTTGACGCACTCGTATCTGTGTAAGGAGCGTCATCCTTTGCCGGCTCGCTTGGACCCGCCACCGCACTCGAGGCCTCCGCAGGCTGAAATCTTGGACATTGAACAGGAGAAGGTGGCCTAGGCTCTGCAGGGACTTCTAGAGAAGATGCGTTTTCGCACTTCTCAATCTGTACAGACACAAAATAGGTAGCATTGTCCAAGGAGCAGGGGAACCAAAAATGGGTTGAGGGGTGAGAGCTGTGTGAACACGCAGCTGCACGGCCTTGGCCTCTTCCTCTACCCTGGTCGCGCCTTGTCCCATGAGAGTTAACTTCTTCAGAGGGGGAATCCATGGAGGGAGAGGAGCGTTGAGGGGTAGCTCTTCGTCTGGCGCCTCCTCGAGACCCACCCCTTCGGCTGATAAGGCGGAGCCGTTCACGCGACATTTTGGAGTGACACTGAAACAGGGGCTGCACAAAGAACTAGTTCGTCGCCCACCACAATTCGCAGAGAGCTAATTAACCTTGCACAAAGGCTTAATGGTTGACAGAAGCATGAAGGGCAACGAATACAAATCAGAAGGAACACAGAGGGGTGGGGTGAGACTTAACACAAAGAGCTGGCCCTGAATGTCACCAGGAGTGCCGAGTGGCACAGTGAGAACACATACAAATTGGTGCTTGCAGACGCGAGAGCCAGGGCACCCAAAGGAAAAGACCAAGGCCTTCTGTGCTGAGGGCCAAGGTCTAAAACCTTAGATTCCGCTGCCAAGGCCCAAGCACCAGCAGCAAATCGAAGAAACAAAGCATCCACAGCCAGACTGTGCAATGAACAGACCTCCAATGAGGCATAACCAGTGGAGGCTGGTTCTTAATAAGCCTCAGAGCAATGCCCCAAGCACTAGACATTCCAACGTAGGCAGACTGCAAGGTGAACACCGGAGAGGCGAATCGCGGGTAGACTATAATGCGGTTGACGGAAAATTGCAGGGCGAAGTAAAGGCCTGCATTGAATTTAATAGGACGGTGGTGGCAGGCCCATAGATATCCCTTACAGCTGGCAGATCTGCGCTGCCACTTGCCCAGTGGGAAGGCCGCCCCCGCATTAATTTCCTTAATATTCACCCGCAGCCGGCGCAGGGCAACTGATTTTGATTGAGTTTCTACTTACAATTTTTTTTATAATTGTTATTGCAAGTTTTTGATTAGTTGTTTATGCCCATAAGTGTCTTAGTGATGCATGCCACTTTTCATTTGGCTTTCAAGGAAGCTTGATCTTATTTTGAGTAGCCTATATTGCAGTATGTTTTTGATGCATTTTTCCCGTTGATGCTACTAACATATATTGTTTTGCAGTTTTTATGGTTGTTTTGGGGGGTCAGTGTTTTATCTTCTTTTCAGTACTGTAATTTGCAGTTTTGTAAGCTATATTTGGTGTTTTATTAGGACTAGAAAATTCAATATTCTCCAATTCATAGAATGGGAATTCCTTGCAATGAAATTGTTCATGGAAAATGATTGTTTCTAAAAATTAGGGGTTGAGAATCAATCTTAATTTGAAGGTTGTTTGCGCTGTTAACTTCTTTGATGTGGCTTTCCCTGGGGTAACGATTTGATTGATTTTATTAGTTGTTTCTATTACAACAAAATGTAATTACATTTTGTATGATCTTAAGCAACAAAATGTTGCATTTGCTTTTGTCTTTTACACCTTTTTTGGGGAACATGATCTTGTATTCAAAAGCATAGTTGCATCTTCTTTTGTGCTTTATACCTTTGTTTTGGGAGAATTTGATCTTGTATTTAGAAGCCTAACTGCATTTGCTTTTTTGTTTTACACTTTTTTGGGGGCAACTTGATCTTGTATTCAAAGGCCTAATTTGAAGGTCATTTTAACTATTATTTTTTTCAGTAGTTTATAGTTTACATCATTTACTTATGTAAAACTCGAAATAGTAGAATGTTGGGTATTGAAATCTATCGTTTTATTTTTTTTAGTTGCAACATGATTTGGTTAAGAATGAATGAGTTTCACTAATTTATGAAGAAACTACATGTCCATGTATTATAATAAACACCGGAATGATATTTGGATCTTTTATGTTTTGGTTTTGAACTTTTGATTTGTTTTGATGAGGACCCAATTTTAATAATTTATGAGAATTTTGAAGGACATACTAAAGATTACATGTCTAATAATGCAACAAAATCTCATGTAGGAGACTACTGTATTAGGATATTTTTTGTCTTCAACTTGGATGTTTTCTTTATTGTCAAGACTGGGTTTCATTAATTTATTGAAAGGGCATGCTTAAGTGTATGAAATCCTTATTACCAATGTATTGCATTCAGAAAATATCAACTTCATGTTAGGATATTCTAACACATACAAAATAATTAAGTATAACTTGGCCTAGTTTATAGTTAGGTAAAGTGTGTATCTTTAGTTTGTACTTTTTGTAACTTACAATCTGACGATCATGATATGTTTTAGACATGAAGTGATTTGATGGTTCATTCTCTCCTTAGTATTACCGATACTTGATCTATGGCTTAACACCCGATTGGCCCATGATATCTATTTAAAGAGCATGTAGGGTAATTTGTCCAGTGACAGTTTATGAGAGAAGCTTATGTAATTTTTCTTTATTTTTATTAATAATATTTCCTGAAGTGGTCGTGTTGGCTCGGGCCATGGATTGTTTCCCTCTTTGACGGTTTTAACCACATCAAGAGCACTGGTGTACTAATCTACGATTTCTTTCAGCGGTGTCCTTTGGTGTTCAATCTAAGTAACTTACCCTGTAAATTCCTACATAGTATCAAAGTCATTCGAGGGCTGCATCCATTGGGGATGCAAATATAGAGCCGATACAACTACATTTAATCATAGTTTCCT
Organism: Pinus taeda; assembly: GCA_000404065.3. NCBI lineage: Eukaryota > Viridiplantae > Streptophyta > Pinopsida > Pinales > Pinaceae > Pinus > Pinus taeda. The sequence goes on from APFE030746177.1 coordinate 12,011, forward strand.
AGATCTACTATTTCTAACCACTTTCAGAATGAGAAGACTACTCTATTATGTTAGGGAGCATCTGTTCTAGTGAGGAACCCTTTTTGTTTCACGCAAAAAGGTTTCTGGTAGCCCTAGCTACGCCATTTTTAAGATTTGGAGGTATATAGTCTTTATTTGTAGTTATAGTTATTTATCTCTTTGTTTATCTCAATTCATAGTCATATATAAATTATTTATTACCAAATCTAAACCTTTGATTATTGCGTATGCTCTTTGTCTCATGACTCTGTGTGATCTATGCAAACCAGGAATAGAAAGAATGGATTTTTCTCATGTGTATGCTCTTTTTTGCCATGCCTTAGTGTGTTCATGGAAAATCAGAAGCATTGAGGAAAATATCTAGTTTACAGGGGACTAACGCCATATCTAACTTTAAGCCATAAGGCTTAGATAATTTTTGCTTTTTTGTTTGGTTTGTGTAGTTGTTTTTTTGTTTTGTAGATAAAAATGGGTTTTTTAAGTAAGCACGCACCCCAAAGCTTTAGTGAAGAGAAAAAAAGTCCTTCCTCCTTTCCAACAATTACTAAATCTTTTAACTAGGTCACTTGGTCTATAGTTACTTTATGAGAATAGAGGTCTTGGGTTCAAGTCTTTCTATTTGTTGAGTTACTTTTTCAAAAAACACATGTAACTTATGTTTTAAAGTTACTTTATGTAAAAATGTTCTCATCCATTATAAAAGTGAGTCACTTATAATTCTAAAATCACTTTGTCTTTTATTCAAGTTACAATTTAGTAGATAGTTCATAAAGTACCATTGTAAAGGCGACTCTCACTTATTTATAAAAGTGGGTCACATAAAGTAATATATATTATTTTTAAATGTGAGCTAATTAGATTAATTTTGGAAAAGGGGGATTTTTTTTTAAATAGAACATTATCATCAACTTCCCAACATTCATGTGGTTCGTCGTCATCTTTAACAACGTTTCTTCAAAAATCCATAAGTTCTTCATCCAGATGTCGTCTTCAGAGCCATTTTTTTAAATCAGCCTAATGTTTCGAGATATTTCCATTGGGACATTTAGTCTTAGCATATACAACTTCAAATTTTTTTTAAATTGAAAGTCCATTCCTAGTTATTCTTGACAGCACCAAGTACTTCCAATGGCTATCCTACATGGTGGATTTACTTACAAGTAAAGGTATTTATAGAATAGCTTCAGACCAAGAGTCTAAACCTCAAGACGAAGGTAAGCTAATGATATTGGAAAATAAGAAAGATCAAGCATGTGGGTTGATAGGGATGTCTATTTCTCCAGGCCTTAGATTACATATCGCATAAATTGATACCACCGATGAAGCAATGAAAAAAATCAGTACAATTTTTGGAATTAAAAATGAAATTAGAGCTCATCAACTTGAAAATGAGTTGCTTACTTTGGACCCCAATAATTTTTCTTCCACTGAACATTTTGTGTCCAAGCTCAAGACCCTTATACTTCTCTTGGAAGGTGTTAAGGTTAAGACGAAAGATGGTATCCTTATATATTCCATTCTTACTAAGTTAGGGCCATCCTAATTTGTGTTTGTTTCCACCTTCCATTCTACTAGAGAAGCTTTTATTTCTCGATCACAAGACTACAAGTTCCCCTCTTTTGATGCCTTTTGTGATTCTTTAATAAGATAATAAGAAAAAATCTTACATCTTGGTATTTAATAGAAACTCTTCTAAGAAAGCCTTAGCAGCCTAGTAGCAACCAAGTTCAAAGTATCCTAAGAAGCAACATCCTAAAATAATGGTCCTAAACCAAACAAGGGTCCTAAGCAATTTCAGTTTCAAAATGAAAAATTAACTCAACAAAATGATAAGGCAAATAAACAAAGGGAAGAAGATTTATAGACATTGCAACTTTTGTAATCGTGATGGCCACTTAGAATCCAAATTCTTTGAGAATATGGAAGCCTTGGAAGCAACAATGAAGAAGAATAACATCCATTTGGATCACTCTTTGTTATAGCTCCAAATCTCACTATTATGGTTTTTGATGCTGAACTCATGGCCTAGGGCAACCCCTCCTTCCAGACCTGGTCCAAAATCTAAAAAACAGTGTTTTATTCCCTGTACGCGACATTTCCCTGAGTTAAACGCGTGTATACGCGGGTTCATATATACCCAACCCGTGTATATGTATTAAAACACTTAAAAAATATAAAACTCCTTATTTTCGGGCGGAGATCGCGGGTTTTACCTGCTGATCACCTGTTAGTGCCCGTGGCCTCAACTATTCCCAACCAATTCCTAACTAAAAAACTACTTTGGAATTGGTATAAAAAGACACCAAAGGGAAGGCCTAAAGGAGGAGAGAAGAGAGAGAAAGGTTATTATACTGAGGTTTCCCCCTGATCAGGTCTAAAGACCCTTGTGCCTTCTGCACTTCCCCCATTTGTACAAGAAACCCTTGTTTCCTTGTGATTTGATGTTCATCCCTTAGTTATGGCATCTTGGAGTGAGTATTGGAAGGAGATATGCTAGAGGCTTGAGGCGGGATAGATCCAGAAGGAGGCTGAGCTTTGAGCCTGCAGAGGTTGCTCAAGTGATATTACTCTTTTTTGTACTTTCTATTTGTCTAATAAAGAAACACGTCTTGATTCCCGATACACTTCTTCTTTATGTTAATGATGTTCATGTTTGAATTTCATGTATGAATGGATGTCTAAAAGTTTATAACTAATCCCTTTCTTGTATAACATAAAGATGATTTTTGTATAAATCTTTCTCCATATACTGCTGCATTCTTTGGAATTGTTGGTTTTACAGGGCAAAGGAGCGAAAGGGATGTGAAGAAGGGTTTGGAACCTTGAGGAACTACCCGAACGTAGGACCTGAGGTACGTACTTCTTACCTTAGAATTAGCTTTTGCTAGCATAATGGCTGTGTATGTGCATGTTTCTTTGTTCAGACAACTTTCAGTCTGCTAGGGTTCCACCCGAAAGCCCTAGGGGATAAAATCCCTCAACACTCTTCAACTTTAACTTCATCTTTAGGAATGACACTTTTTGCATGTGGTTGTTAAGAATCTTAATCTAGTTATGCACTAAATGTATTTTCTTCTACTCATTCTCATCAGTGGCTCTTTGATTGTGGAGCTTCGTATCACATGGCCAAAAACAAAGCGAAGTTTTCTTCTTTAAATGATTATAACATCAAAAATACATATGTTGGTGATGATAGATCTCTTAGTGTTGTAGGGAATGGAATTATTCATATAGACAATTGTCAATTTAATGATGTATTATGTGTTCCTACCTTATCCTGCAACCTTCTATCTGTATATTAAATAATTCATTTAGGTGAAGGTAAAACTATTGAATTTTCACCTCATGATGTTATAATTAACGACATAACAGATCCTAGATAGATTTTAGTTGCTGGCATTGTTGATGATTCTACAAGGTTTTATAAATTTAAAACCTTGGGTCATCAACTCTTCCCTCAGTGTTTGTTTCTCATAATGATGAAGTGAACAAACTTTGGCATGAATGATTTGGTCACTTAAACTATCACTCCCTTCAAAATCTATGTATACAAAATATGGTGATAGGTCTTCCTATGGTATATTGTAGAGATGGTGTTTGTTATGGATATGTACTCGGAAATTATCATCGCGATAGTTTTGAAAAACATGCCTCTTGGCATGCCTCAACCCCCTTACAACTTGTGCATAGTGATTTATGGGGTCCACTTCCAGTTGTTTCATTCTCTGGTTACAAATATTTCTTAACTTTCATTGATGATTTCTATAGACGCACTTGGGTATACTTCTTAAAACTAAAGAGTGATGTCTTTAACATGTTCTTGGCCTTTAAGGCCTTTTTTGAGAAAAAATTTTGACATCAAATTCTTAACCTAAGATCTGATAATGGCAGAGAATATGTTAACAAAAAATTCATCAACTTTTGCAGTGATCATGGAATTCAATTGCAACATACTTTTCCATATACTCCACAACAAAATGGTGTAGTTGAAAGCAAAAGTTGAAGATTAAAGGAAATGTCTTATTGTATGCTTCAATCTAAAGGATTTAGTCTTAATTTTTGGGCAAAAATAATTAACAGTGCAAATTACATATTAAATCACACTCCTACTAAGGTTTTAAAGGATATCATTCCATAAGAAGCATGGAGCTCAATTAAACCAGATGTGCTTGTCATTTTCATGTTTTTTGAAGTGAAGCATGGGCCCATATTCCAGATGACAAACATAAAGCCTTAGAACGTAAGAGTGAAAAATGTATTTTTGTTGGATATTCTGAAGATGTCAAAGGATATAGACTTCTTCAAACTAAATCCAAAAATATAATCATTAGAAGAGATGTAAAGTTTGATGAAAATATATCAAACTACGAGTCTAGTTCGATGGATGTGCGACCTCTCTCTATCTCTTCTACTTCTAAAAATATTCCTTCTTCAGATGATGAAAGTGAGGATGACAATCCTCCCCCATATTCTCTGCATCTTCCTTCATCTCCTCAGCTTCCAAAATGGGTCCATGCTACTCAAGATGCAACAGATGCCCTTGCAGATGATCCTATACATCAACATTGTACACGTTCTCAGTTTGATAGAACCTCTTCTTTACGCGCTCAAGTTTCAACGAATTATCATCCTAACACCTTTGCGGAAGCTTTAGGCCATCCATATTGGAACGCAACTATGAATGAAGAATATCACTCATTATTGGAAAATGATACATGGGACCTTTTTCCTCTTCCAAAGGGATGAAAAATTGTTAGACACAAATGGGTTTACAAAATCAAGTTTGGACTAGATGGAAAAATTGCTAAATATAAAGTTCATCTTGTTGCTAAGAGTTTTTGACAAGTTGAAGGCATTGACTATACTGAAAAATTCTCCCATGTTGCCAAAATGAACTTTATCTACCTTTTTATTTCCCTTGTTGCCTCTTTCAAATGGGAAGTGCATTAGATGGATGTTAAATCCACCTTCTTCCATGGGGACATGCATGAAGAAATATATATGGAACAACCTCCCGGCTTTATACAAAAAGAAACTAGCCTTGTATGTCAGCTTAAGAAATCCCTTTATGGTCTCAAGCAATCCCCTCAAGCTTGGTATGCCAAAATGGATAACTTTCTTTTAGATACTGCCTTTTCTAGGTGTCGTTCTGAAAATACTATCTACACCAAGAAACTGGGTAAGCTCCTTATCATTACTTTTCTTTATGTTGATGATCTTATCCTTACTGGTAGTGATCCCAACCTTATAAACCATGTGAAGTCTAGCCTTAAAAATAAGTTTGAAATGACAGACTTAGGATACTTGCATTATTTTCTTGGTCTTCAAGTGTTGCAATCCAAAGAAGGTATTTCCATTTCTCAGTCCAAGTATTCATGTGATATTATACGCCAGTTTCACATGGAAGACTGTAAGCCAACCCCTTCTCCCTTTCAATCTAGAGTCAAACTTTTAGTCACTTGTACTTTCCCTGAAGTTGATGCTACCTTATTCTATCAGCTTGGTGGAAAAAAAATTATATCTGACCCATTACCCATCCTGACCTTTCCTTTGTTGTTGGCCTTGTTGCTCGATTTATGCACAAACCACATGAAATTCATTTGAAAGAGGATAAAACAATAATTTGTTATGTTTGAGGTATAGTTTAGTTTGGGATTCATTACAGTGCAGAATTGTCTCCTTTATTGGTTGATTTCACTGATTCTAATTGGGCTGGTGACCTTGATGATCAGAAGTCTTATGTAGATTATGTATTCACTCTTGGTTCTGGACCTATTACATTGGCTTGCAAGAAACAAAGTGCCATTTCTCTTTATTCAATAGAAGAAGAGTATCATGGCACTGTCGAAGCTAGTAAGGAGCTTTGTCAGATCATGTCAGCCTTCGGTTTTTAGTAGCAGCATCTGACTACACTTTGGTGTGATATTCAAAGTTCCATTCAACTATGGAAATATCCAATCTAACATCAACACAACACATACATTAAAATACACATTCACTTCATCAGAAATCTCATTCATGACCGTGTTTTCGAAGTGCAATATTGTTCAACCGATAATCAAGTTGGAGACATCTATAAAAGGCTCTCGCAAAGGCAAACTTTACTAAAATTTGATTTATGGTTGGAGTTCAGGAAGTTGTCACTAAGGGGGGATAGGCTCTAATTCCTCCTTCCTTCTCCTATTGTGTCATCTTTGTACATCTTTCAATCCTATCCAAAGTTTTTCTTAAGGGGGGATGTTAGGATATTCCCTTACATATGAAATAATTAAGTATAAATTGGTCTAGTGTATAGTTAGGTAAGGTCTGTTTCTTTAGTATGTACTGTTGGGTTGTGTTATATTCTTTCCATGAGTAGCCCATGTAGTTAACCGGGGGGTTAGAGGGGGGCAGATCCCCCCTTCATTGCATCGATTGTGTAGCCGGGGGGGGGGGGGGGAGGGGGGAAAAAGGGGTTTGAGGTGTACCCATAACCCCACTTTATGGGGTCTGGGGTAGCACCCCAGAAAAGTTTGGTTTTGGACCCTATGTTAGGTTGGGCGGACCCACCTATGGTTTTGTGCATGATTTTCGCACATGATTTTCAGTCCATGGTATTGGACACGATGTTTTTCGGTCCATGGTATTGGATGCTTCAGCATGTATAAATATTTATTATAACATTGAAAGGAACATAATGTAAAATCAAGTTGGTAGTCCTAGTTTTGGGATCCAGGGGAAAATCTCTATGTATGTGTTTTATGTGTTATGTTCTCGTATTGTTTATTTTATGTGTTTTAGAATTCATATGCAGGTAATTTTTGTATGGGGTTAAAACCTACATTTGCTATCAGAGTTGTTTTGGCTTCAAGGGGATGCTTTTATTGCTGAGGGGTTTTGCTTGGGCCTATGGTAGACCCTGTTTAGTGGGAGATCTATGAGATCGATTTTGGTGGTGAAAGAAGATGGTGAGTAGTGGAAAGGTAGAGATCGAGAAATTTAATGGTCATAGTTTTGAGTTGTAGAAACTCAAGATGGAGGATTTGTGGATGGATAAATATCAGTGGATATCAGTAGATCTGGGTACTAAACCAATGGGAGTGTTCGATGAAGAATGTAAGAAGTTAGATCAGAAGACAAAGAGCACAATACGATTGTGTGTCTCAGATTCAGTATTGTTGAATGTATCATGGGAAGCTACGACAAAGGCTTTGAGGGACAAGTTAGGGACTTTGTACCAATCTAAGTCTTTGGTGAATAAATTGTTCTTGCAGAAAAAGCTGTGTAACCTGAGGATGAAAGATGGAGACTTGGTGATAGAGCATCTGAATGCATTTAATACTGTGGTAAGCCAGTTAGCATCTGTTGATATGAAAATTTTAGATGAAGATAAGTGCATCAGTTTTTTGTGTTCTCTACCAAATTCGTGCGATAGTTTGGTTATTGCAATAGGTAGCAATGCAATTTCCTTACGGTTTGATGAAATAGTCTCATCGTTGCTGACGGAGGAGATGAGATGAAAAAATATGGAGAGCAAAAATGGTGATGCCTTGTCGGTACAAGGACGGTCCTAGAACAGAAACAAAAATAATTCATCAAGTGGGAGATATAAATCTAGAGGGAGATCTAAATCTCCAAGAAAACTTGTAAAGGTGGTGTGCTGGAAATGTGGAGAGGAAGGGCACTTCAAAAGGGACTGTAAATCTAAAGCTCTTGATAAAGGAAAGGGATTTTATAATGCTCCTTTTGTAGAGGCGAAAACCACCTCATATGGAGGTGGGGATGTGTACTTGGCTTCTTCAAGTACACATGTAGATCATGAGGCATGGTTGATTGACTCAAGTGCATCCTTTCACTTCACTCCCCATAGAGAGTCGTTCTGCGATTATGAGAAATACGATGGCGGTGATGTATTCTTGGGGGATGATAGGAAGGCTAAAATTGTTGGCCATGAAAAAGTAAAGTTGAAGTTGCAAGGTGGAAGGGTTAGAACACTTCAGGGTGTTCTGCATATTCCTGCATTGGCCAGAAATCTGATTTCTGTAAGCAAGTTGGATGATGCAGGTGTAAAAATAGTTTTCGAGAAGGATACCTACAAAATGGCTCGAGGAGCACCGGTATTGATGCGAGGAGTTCAAATTGGAACTCTATACAAGCTACAAGGTAGCACTGTTATTGATGGGTGCAATAGTTCTGTGGTTCTTGAAAGTGGAGCAGAAAATTTAGTGGTCTTTGGAGAGAAGACCATGTTGTGGCATCAAAGGCTTGGACATATTGGAGAGAAGGGCCTTTGAATACTTCATGGTAAAGGCGTGGTTGAAGGTATAAGTAATAGCTCTCTGGATTTTGATTTTTGTGAAAATTGTGTATATGGGAAGCAGAATCGGGTGAGTTTCCCCTATGATAGTAAGAGGCGAAACAAATATTAGAACTTGTGCACAGTGATGTGTCTGGACCTATGAAAATTCCATCACTGGGTAAATCTATGTACTATGTATCATTTTTAGATGACTTTTCAAGGAATACATGGATATATTTCCTTAAAAAGAAATCTAAAGCCTTTGACAGGTTTAAAGAATTTAAGGCTCTCTTAGAAAATCAGACAGAGAAGAAGATAAAGGTGTTGAGGATAGATAATGGTGGAGATTTTTATAGCAAGGAATTTGAATAATTCTGTAAGAAGTGTGGTATAGCATGACAAAAGACTACTCCATATACACCTCAGCAAAATGGAGTTGCAGAAAGAGTGAATAAGACATTGATGGAAAGGGCAAGAAGCATGCTCAGTGGTGCTGGGTTAGGACAAGAATTCTGGGCAAAGGCGGTGGATACTGCATGTTACCTGGTCAACAGGTCACCTTCATCAGCGTTGGAGGATAAGACTCCACAAGAGGTATGGACTGGTAAGAAACCCTCTCTTTCACATCTGAGGGTATTTGGATGTGATGCATATGTACATGTTCCAAAGGAGAAATGAACCAAGTTGGATAGTAACTCTAAAAAGTGCATCTTTAGTGGATACAAGGATGATTTAAAGGGTTATAAGCTTTGGAACCCAGTCACACGAAGGTTGTGTACAAACGAGATGTGGTGTTCAGAGAGGTAAAAGATGTTATTAAACATGAAGTCCAACCAAAGGAACCTGAGCAGATAGAGTTTGAGCTAAAGGAGGAAGAGTCAGACTCTACATCTGAGGAGGAATTAGAAGATGAAGAGACACAAACTCCAGGTGTGAGAAGATCAGTTTGAGAAAGAAGGTAGCTAGAAAGGTATAGTCCATCTACTTTCTGTTCAAATTTTGCTTTATCTATTACTGATGATGATCCCAGAACTGTCAAGGAAGCAGTAGATTCAAAGGATGGAAAACTCTGGAAAGAGGCCATGGTTGATGAAATGGCATCTTTGCACAAAAATGAGGCTTGGGATCTAGTGGAGTTGCTAGCTAGAAGGAAACCCATTGGTAGCAAATGGGTGTTCAAGAAGAAGACAAATTCAAAAGGAATGGTGGAGAAACACAAGCTCGGTTGGTAGCAAAAGGTTATTCCTAGGTGTCGAGAATTGATTTTGGTGATATTTCTTTCTCCTATTGCCAAGGTAACTTCTACTAGATTACTTTTATCTATTTCCACTCCTTTTGATTTTGAGGTAGAATAGATGGATGTGAAGACAGCATTTCTTCACGGGGATCTGGAAGTGGAAATATATATGAAGCAACCTGAAGGCTTTGCGGTGAAGGGTAAGAAAGAACTGGTATGCAAGTTAAAGAAGTCTTTGTATGGGTTAAAATAGTCACCAAGGATGTGGTATTAGAAATTTGATACATTTATACAGGGACTTGGCTTCACTAGAAGCCAAGCAGATCACTTTGTGTATTTTAAATTAATTGGTGACCATGTTATTTCTCTGGTCTTGTATGTGGATGATATGTTGCTAGTTGGAAATGACAAAGAAATTATCCAAGATTTGATGACCCAATTGTCCTCCAAATTCGACATGAAAGATCTTGGTGCTACAAACTATATTTTGGGCATGGAAATTAAAAGAGATCGGGCAAAGAGGAAGCTATGGTTAAACTAGAGGAAGTATGTCGAGATAATACTGCAGAGGTTTAATATGCAGGATAGTAAACCAGTGAAGGTTCCTATTCCTATACGTGTAAATTTATCTGCTGAAAAGTGTCCCAAGACACAAGAAGAGGAAGAGGATATGTCTTGTGTTCCATATGCAAGTGTAGCCGATAGCTTGATGTATGCAATGGTCTGTACTAGACCAAACATTGCACAAGTAGTGGGAGTATTGAGCAAGTTTATGTCAAAACCAGGGAAGGAGCACTAGACAACAGTGAAGTGGGTTTTTAGGTATTTGCATGGCACTAGTGATTATGGTTTTTTCTACCGAGGAAGACCAATATTGGACAGAATGTTGGATATTTGTGGCTTTGTTGATGCAGACTAGGCTAGAGATCTGGATTAGAGAAGATCTACAAATGGGTATGTGTTTACCCTATTTGGAGGTGCAGTCAGTTGGATGAGTTAGAAACAACCTGTAGTGGCACTATCAAATACAGAGGCAGAATACATGGCAGCCACTCATGCAAGAAAGGAAGCAGTTTGGTTGTAGAGATTGTGTTCGAGTATAGGGTTAGTACAAGGAGCTATAAGGATAGACTATGACAACCAAAGTGCAATTTTCTTGGCAAAGAACCTCGCATATCATTCAAAGACAAAACACATTGATGTTCAGTATCACTTTGTGAGGGATATGATAGAAGACAAAAAGATGTTGCTGGTAATGGTGGACACTTTGAAGAATATTGCAAATGCATTGACAAAATCTGTGAGCTCTAAGAAGTTCTCTTGGTGTAGAGAGACAATGGGTGTTTCAGGGCTGGAAAAATGACTAAGCTCTCTTGTGGCCCCCTATGGAAGGAAAACAACAAGTGGGAGAATGTTAGGTTGTGTTATATTCTTTCCACAAGTAGCCCACATAATTAACTGGGGGGTTAGAGTGGGCGGGGGAGGGGTGGAGCCCCCCTTCATTGCGCCAATTGTGTAGCAAGGGCGGGGGGGTCACAAGGGGTTTGAGGTGTACCCGTAATGCCACTTTATGGAGTCCAGGCCAGCACCCCAAAAAAATTTTGTTTTCGACCCTATGTTAGGTTAGGCGAACCCACCTATGTTTTGTGCATGATTTTTGCACATGTTTTCTGGACGCAATGGTTTTCAGTCCATGGTATTGGACGCGATGTTTTTCGGTCCATGGTATTGGATGCTTCGACATGTATAAATATGTATTATAACATTGAAAGGAACATAATGAGAAATCAAGTTGGTAGTCCCAGTTTTGGGATCCAAGGGAAAATCTCTATGTATATGTGTTTTATGTGTTATGCTCTCGCATTGTTTATTTTCTGTGTTTTAGAATTCATATTCAGGTAATTTCTGTACGGGGTTAAAACCTACATGTACTTTTTGTAACTTATAATCTGACTATCAAGACATGTTCTAGACATGAAGTGATCCAACAGTTCATTCTCTCCTTGGTATTTTTTATACTTGATCTATGACTTAACACTCGATTGGTCCATGATCTCTGTTTAAAGAGCATGGAAGGTCATTTGTCCGATGACCATTTATGAGAGAATCTTATGTAAAGGTTCTTTCCTTTTATTAATAATATGAAGTGGTCGCGTTGGCTCAGGTCGTGAACTATTTCCCTCTTTGAGGATCTTAACCACATCAAGAATACTGGTGTACTAATCCATGATCTATTTGTGAGTGGTGTCCTTTGGTGTTCAATCTAAGGAACTTACCCTGTAAATTCTTACACAACAATGTGTAGGATGTTTACAATGCATTCTAACAGTTGCAAGAAGTGCACTTTTTGGCAACCTTTTTTTATTATTCTGATCATAATTCTTTTCTATGGGTTACAATGGATGACTTTATATGTATTTTTGTAGAGGCCTTCGTTTCATGTCTTTGTTTTTCTTTAGCCTTTGATGGATGAAAAGGATTCACTCCTATCGCAGAGATGTCCCATTTAAGACTCAATGTTTTTCTAAATGAGGGTAGTGAAGGTTCACCTATAAGCACTGGTGTTGGCGATGGCATTAGAGAGCCAACAATCTATATTGTTTTCTTGCCATTATTGGAAGGATCTTTCATAGTAGTTTTGTAAGGAAATGAAAATAGTGAGCTTGAAATCTATCTGGAAAGAGGTCAGAATTGCAGGAATTATAAATGGTATAAATTTTTTAATATGACTCAACTTTTCAATTCCTTCGAATAAAATAGGAATTTTGATTTTCTCTTGAATTTATTTCGTATTTGGCATTACAAGAGATCTCATAGTTGAGAAACTCAAGGAGTTTATTCAATTTTTGTTGGTGTTGGAACGAATCCATATGAAGTGATTACTGGTGCAGTAAAGTGAGAGCCTTTCCATGTTTCAAATTTATTATTTAATTTCATCTCTTTTAGAACTTATCAAATTTCAATATCAATGTTATATGATTAACATCAATTATTGATAGCACGAGGTTGTTGAGAGGAATTCTAAAACCTTTCTTATTTAATTTCCTCTGTTTTGGAACTTCTCAGATTTCAGAATCAATGTTATATGATTAACATCAATTATTGATAGTGCAGGGTTGTTGAGAGTCATTCTAAAACCTTTTCTCATTGTGAAAGAAAGATGGTAATTTCTCATGGAATTGAATCTTAGTTCTTTACAATGGTGTTTGAATTTGTTTTCTGTGCTAAAAATTTTACTTCACCTTAAATTTTAATTGAGAATGACATATATCCATGTACTTTTTTACTAAGTCATTATAAGTTCTCGTTGGTTCTTTGAAGCCTTATGATTTGAATATTTCTCTTGCAGTTACCTGGTATACTTAACTGGTTTGGGTGGTGTACATGGGACACATTTTACACAAATGTCATAGCCAAGGGTGTAAAACAAGGTTTAGAAAGGTATATTATTTTTCCCACCCCCATTTTATGTTCTATGATCATATATCAACTCTTGTCAAGATGTAGTTACATGGTGAACTTATCCTAAGGGTCCAATTCTAAATGTTTGTGAATTTTTTGTATTTCTTTAACAGTCTAGAGAAAGGAGGCACCCCTCCAAAGTTTCTGCTTCTTGATGATGGCTTAAAATATGTTGAAATGGACCCTAAGGAAAATCCTCCTCTAGTTGGCAATACAACAAAGTAGGGTTGACCTTATTTTTTGTTCAAATATGATATTTGAAGGCAATAATTCATCTCTCTTTGAAATCTGAAGATAATTTCCTTTTGGTTCTCAATATTCTTGTAATATGAAGATAATTTCCTTTTTATTCTCAAAGTTATTATAATTTGAAGATAATTTCATTTTGATTCTCAATTTTATAGTGGAACTCTAACCATTCTATGGGCTCATAATTGAATTTTACAAATTGGTTGACTCATATAAAAGAGAATTATAAGTTTCAAAAATATGGAAAGATTGGTTAGAGACAAGAGGATCCTACTTTGGGCCTCAAACACATTGTTAGGTAAATAAGACCCACAATTTAAATTAATCTACCTTAGTTTTCCATTAGTAATTACTCAATTATACTCCTTATTTATCGATATGCTCCAAACCCTGCATTCTAGCACTTTCCTCATGAATTCATAAGCTACATTCTTTGTTTAATGACTAGTGAATATATTTTATCATTTGTATATGCAGACTACTTACCTCCATAGTTAATTTAGCATGCTACTTTCTTATTAATTTATATTAAATTTGTATTATTCCAGTTACATTTATGTTGGGCATGCTATCATTGGTTACTAGGGAGGAGTGAAGCCTAATGTTTCTGGAATGGAGAATTATAATTCAAATTTTTCTTTCCCTTTTCAGATTCATGGGATTCTTCATCACCAACCAAACGAGGCATTATAATGCATAAAATTAAATGGATTGGGCTTAATCCATCCAGAAAATGTGTTTCAATTTTATCACGATCTCCACTCATACCTGGCAAGTGCTAGCATTAATGGTGTCAAAGTGGGAATCCAGAATATTATAAAAACATTAGGTGTAGACCATGGTGGTTGTGTTAAATTGGCCATCAAATATAATTAAGAAATGGAGGCTTCTATTGCTCTAAATTTCCCTCATAAAGGGATAATTTGTTGTATGAGTCATAACACTGATCATTTTTAAAGGTTAGTGCCATAGAATTGTGTATGTCTTCTTCTAGTAAAAAGACAATTTGACCAATCTTTTCTCTCCCTTGACTGCAACAGTAACAAATTTGTATTGAATTGTTTATACAGTTCCAAACAGATTGTTGCTACAAGAGCCTCTGATGATTTCTAGCCAAGGGATCCTACATCACATACCATTCATATTGCCTCTGTAACCTACAACAACATTTTCTTGGGAGAGTTTATCCAACCTAATTGGGATATGTTGCATGTAATTCCCCTTATAATATATCTAATATATGTACCTCCAAGCCTATTTTCCGAGCTTCAAGTATAAAAGCAGTAGTTGATTATTATATATTTATAATATAGAGCCTTCATCGAATAGGTGAATACCATGTTGTTGCCAGAGATGTTGGGGGATGCTCAGTTTATGTCAGGTAAGTTTTTTTATTGGTTTTAGTCCTAATGGCTACAAGAGGTATATTCTACATCCTAGATGGGAGATATTTCCAATAATTTGTGTTTCCATGCATGAGTGTATGCATAATGTTCCAAATGACAAAAAGGGGAATATTATTTCTTATGATGGATCCATCTTAAGCTCTAGATCTATTTAGCACTAAGAGGAAGTAGAAAAATCAAGGCACAAACCTCAATGTGTTTTCATCTTGAAGGAATTTGTCACTACATTCTGGTTTTCATCTTGAGTATGAGGAACCGCTGCAACCAAATTGACAGGGAGATTAAGTTGTTTCTTCTTTGCACATTTCACCCTTGTTTCTATTTGGAGCATGGTGCTCTTAACTAATTTGGTTATCTGGGGTTGTTGTGTTTCTTTTTTATTATATAGTTTTTGGGGTAAACATCCATGGGGGATTTGAGCTAGCGACAGAGCATCTTAACACTGCATCCATTCACTATCAATTCAAAGCCTCATGGGCATAGTTTTTCTATATTTAATTAATGACAATTTGTTTTTTCTTGGATTGATAATGGAAACAACAAACCTGGTGAACATGGTTTTGAATTTGGCTAAGGTATATATTATATATAATTAATATGTATATATACATATTAATTATTTTGTCCCCTTGTCCAATTGAAAGTTTCATCTTCCCTGGACATTGGAGATATTTATTGTTCTGTGCGACAACTTCTAGAAGTTGCAAAAAATTATATCATGGGATAAGTCGCTGAAGAAAAGGAAGTTGAAAAAATTGCCTTCAAAATGGAGACATGGAGTACCAAATCTTTTGAAATTTTCTAGTTAATTTCTAAGAGTATTACTTTCTCTATGCATGCTAGTACATCGTTGGTACCTCTTAGATGCAATCTTCATTGAACACTTACACCTGAAGAACAAGTTAATATTGAGTCCATGTTACACTATTTAGCAACCAATCTCAAGCTAATGCATCATTAAGTCAGTTTTTTTTTTTTCTTGCATATGGCTTGATTGAGGATGGTATGGAGGAAGAAAATATGGGTAGGAATACTTTGTTTGTTAAACCTAGCCTAACATCTACAATATCATTGGAATCATATAAAAAATCAATGAAGGGACCTACTGATGATAAGCTGTATACACCTAATAGGTATCTAATTTTAGTGTTTACACTAAGGATTCTTGAGAACCATATAAAAAAACTAAAATTAGATTAGAGTGATTAATATTTAATAGTGATGTTAGTCCCTTTTATAGAACTATCAAGGCATTTTTTGAAATCTAGGTATGAAGGAGTTATATCACAGTCTGTGAAATGTTTGTCTTGACTATTGAGACTTCCCCTTCCATATATTGATATTCACAGTAGAAATATTGCCTCCTTAGTTTTTAATATGGTCCTAACATCAAGAAAGAGTGATAGTCCCTTAATGCAGTCTTTTGTTGATTTACTTGTTATGCTTTTGAGACATGCAAATACAACCATCTCAAATGATTCATTAAAGATGTTTCACCAACTTCCACTCTTTATAAATTTAAAGAGTATCTCAGCTATCATTTCACTTTCACTTTTGAAATAAGTGGTTAGGCTAAAATGACTCGTTCCATATCTATATGATTTAGTCACTAGAGTGACATGTTTGACGGTAACTAGTCACACTCTTCTGATTCACCAACAATGTAGTCAAGTTATTTTATAGTTTCCTCTTGAATACCCTCTTGGTTATATGAATTGGATAATTATATTATTTTTCATCCATCTCGATGAATTTACAATGGAAAAAGTGAAGGAATCAACTCATGCAACTATTTTTACCATCGGGACCCAGTTTGGAGAAACAAGGTCTGAAACCCTCTAGGAGCGTTTTGAGGCATCAAACGACATCTTTTGGGGGTAAATTTTTTTCTTATAGGAAACACCTTTTCATGTTCTACTACAAACAAAAATCTTTCCAATAGCACAATAATCACGTCAATCAAATTCTGTATGCAAACGTTATGGCACTCAGAAGTTGACCTTCCTAGTTTCACACCTATAGTTCGAGAGGATGCCAGGTCAATCCCCATTATTCGTGGAAAAGGGGCTATCCATTTGTTTATGATGTAAAATACTCTAGAAGAGTCTATTTTGTAACTCTAGTTAATAGTTGATGTAGTCAAACTTAAGCACTAGTAGACTATCGAGTTGTGTTATAATCGGGCCACTAGGAGGAAGAGGCATTCCATTCTTTCGAGGCATTTTGTTCCATAGCTGAGAAAAGATAGCCAGGAGAGAAAGGAGGTAGAGAAAATGGAGAGGATTTGTGTAATGTAGTAGTCCATAGGGCACATGCATTACTTCTTTGTATCTGCAACAATATTTCTAGACAGAGAAAGAGAGTGAAGCGTCCTCACCTTCTAGCAGGGTTTTCTACATAAAGGGTTTCCTAGAGAGAATATCTTGTGCATTATGTGTGGGTGAGCTTATTTTTTCGTTCTCTAATTTTCTGCTTGATTTAATTTTACATGCATGCACTAATTATAGTTAATTTTACAGATCTAGAAATTAAATAGTAATAGTGTAGAATCTCAGATTTTTAATATAATATTATCATATTTATTGTGACAAACTATCCAGTGGAATATCCATTGTAGTTTATGGATCACTTGGTGCGAAGTGGCTACATAAACCCTCAGATTTATTAGTGATTCGCCATTGTTGACCAGTGATTTGCCATGATTTTACAAGATAATATAATCTAGTGAGAGATTCTCTAAAAAAACTATATATACATATTATATTATTAATAAAATTGCCTTCCATTTTTCCAATGTATCATGGGGATTCACCCATTTATTATACATATAAATTTAAGGATGTTCTTAAAATTTTCCCTACTTCAAAATATTGTTGAATGCAATGATGTCATGATTGATGAAGCATTCATAGGTACCAAAAAGGAAGCACCTTCAGATGACGAAGATAATCCTACAACAAGCCAAAAGGATGTAGGAGATAGAATCAATGAAGCATCAAATGAAGGAATTGACAGTGCAAAAGCATTAGAAAATACTCCATCAAGGTATGTTTAGAAAAATCATCTAGAATATCAAATTTTGGGTGATAAGGAAGTTGGAGTACAAACTAGTGGAACTTCTAGTTATCTAGCCTTACTATCCACAATTGAACCACAAAATGTTAATCAAGCTATAAAAGATGAATATTAGGTTTATGCTATGGATGAAGAACTTGACCAAATAGAAAAGAACCATACATGGGAATTAGTATCAAGATCTCATGATAAAAATGTTATTGGGACAAAATGGGTATTCAAAATAAGCTAAATGGAAATGGAGAGGTAATTAGAAACAAAGAAATACTTGTATGCAAAGGCTATGTGCAAGAAGGAATATACTTTGAAAAAACATTTGCACCTGTATCCAGACTTGAAGACATACAAATGTTCCTTGCATTTTAAATCTTTCATAACTTTAAAGTATATCAAATGGATGTTAATTCTGCATTTCAGAATGGGGACTTAGAAGAAGAAGTTTATATTGAATGACCTAAAGGGTTCATTCTAGGAAATTATAAAAATATTTTTTGAAAACTCAAGAAGGCATTCTATGGGCTAAAACAAGCTCCCCGTTCATGGTTTTATCATCTTAAGAAGTATCTTCAACATGAAGGTTTCACTAAGGGATTTGCAACTAGAAGTCTATATATAAAGATGGATTATGTTAAACTTTTGATTGTTGTTGTTTATGTAGATGAAATCATATTTGGAAGTAATGAAGATTCTATGAGTCAATTTTTTCCCTCGGTCATGCAACAAGAATTTGAAATGTTGTTACTTGGTGAATGAACATACTTTCTTGGTCTTCAAGTTTTGCAAGCAAAGAATGGTATCTTTCTCTTGTAGACTAAGTACCTCAAGCAGATTCTAAATAAATATGGAATGGAAGATTGAAAACATGTATGCACACAAATGATAACAAGATCTGACCTTAGTTCACATGATGATTCTCCCTTCGTAAATCAACAGAAATACAAATCTATGATCGGGAGTTTTGTCCACCTTATAGGCAAAATACCAAACATCATGTATGCAGTTGGGATTGTTTGACGATTTCAAGAAAGTCCTAAAGAAACTCATTTCCATGCAGTGAAGAGAATATTCAAGTACTTACAAGGATCTCAATATTATGGTCTATGGTATCCCAAAGATGCATATTTTTCTCTTCATGCTTACAAAATTGTAGATTGGGAAGGTAATGTTGATTATCGAAAATGTACTAGTGGAGGAACATTATATTTGGGACCCTGCTTGGTATCATGGTTTAGCAAAAAGAAAAGCTCCATTTCTTTAGCTACTACTAAGACACAATATGTTGTTGATACATCTTGTTGTACTCAACTTTTATGGATGATGAAAACATTACAATATTATCAAATCACTTGTCCTCAACCTATACCTAATCATGTCATGCACTCAAAAGCCATGCATATTCCAATCAAATATCACTTTCTAAGAGAACATGTACTTGAACAAAAAAACTAGAATATGCTCCCTCAAAGGAACATGTTGTAGACATATTTACTAAACCATTTACACGTGATTCCTTTGAATATCTTAGACAAAAACTAGGAGTGGTCTCTACTTCATCACTTTGTTAATTATTCTAACAGATCTTTCATGTTTAGGTGAGCTGAGTCTGAAATGACTACAATTTTACTTTCTATACGTGAATCCCATGAAGGATAGTCATGTATATATGCAAGTTTGGTATACTTCAGTTAGTGGTTCTTTGGCCCTCTACTTTTGATATTGACTGGTTACAATTTTTTGTTGCTAAAATGAAACTTAGAAGTGATATTGGCTAATGATGCTTTCTAAATGACATTTCTACTTTGATGGCTTTGTTGATTGATGAATTTTGTTTGATGACTTTACTCATGAATATGATCAGGCCTGACAGTGAACAAATGACACAGGTTCAAGGGGAGCATTTTCTATATTTCTAATAATGCACATTGTTGAAATTTAAATTATTGAGCATTCCTTATTGCATAATGGTGTTCATATTACTGCTGACATATGATCATCCTTATATGGTGAATCATGGTTACTGATCATTGTCATGGTCTTTCTACCTCACTATTAATCTCTTTAGTTTTTTTTATAAATGTCATATTTGTCTCTTGACGTAAAGATCATATAATGACCCATGATGTAAAATTGTTATATTCAGCCATATCGGAGTTAAGTTCATTATCTATAATCCCATTATTTTGGGCATTTGATATAATGTTGAGTCATATATGTAATCCCACTATATTGGGTAATTAATGTAAGCATGAGCCATTGGTGATAGGAAAGGTAAAATTTGGTTGATTCATAGAATCATGTACTTCTTTGTATATCTTCTATAAGTTTCAACATATGCTCAGGGGGAGCATGGCAAGTTCTCATATTCAACAACATCAGATCTATGGTGCTAATCTCTATAACAAAAGTCTTCATTCAACATTAGTCATCCCTTTTCCCTTCATGTGAAAGGGGGAGAGAAGCTTGGTGTTTGGGAATGCTTAGTGACTTGGGAAAAAGCTTGGTATATATACAAATGTGGTTATAGGTATCTATAGGTGATGGTGACCAAAAACAGAAGTGGCTGCCATCAAGTACAAAGGGGCAGATTGTTGGCATTATGACTATTGTGTTTTCCTTGATGGAAACCTACTAGATATAGATGTCAACATGATGGTAGCAGAATAAGTATACATGCGATTACAATTGTGATCGAGAGATTGGACAAAGAAATATCAATTCAAATATAGAGGAAGGATAAAGGTGATGTTTCAAGAAGTATATGTGGATCTTGTGAACAAAGACTGCGTACATATGTAGGTATGGTGAAGCAAAGTCACGTACATTTTTGGCACCATATTATTTTATCCCGTCAATGAATTCCATTGACGTAACTATGGAATTGGTCTAAGGTATTAGCTAAGGCCCAAGCTATATAAGGAGATGGAGATCAAAGTGATAAGCGTGCACGTATTGGGTTATTGATCACTGGTTTGATCTGAAATAAGTGTGCGCTATGGAATATAATAATAGATCAGGTCTATTAGATCTAAAATGACTATATATTGAATAATCGCATTATGGTTTCATAAATCTTTGATGAAGATTGTATGATGTGTATTTGTTATAGTTTATGCCAAGATTTGGGTCTGATAGGTGTTCTGGTGTGAAGTGAAGGTTTGAACTTGATAATTACAGATATGTATGCAGATGCACTTTAGGAAAATTATGTACATATGTGGATCTGATTCTTGATAATCACGTATACAATCTGCATAATAGACATATATGTACATGGGTGTCAAGCATAAAAGGCGCGTACATACATGGAAAGGATTTATAAGAGTTACATATATATGTTAGTGTTTTGTCGTATGAGATGATAGTTGATCTATTTTGTTATGTTTGTTGTTCTATGTCAATGAAGTCCCTTATAATTATCTGTGTTTGATAATATAGTTTGGCCTCAATTAATTATGAAGTAAAACATTAAGTGATGATGTTTCTAGGTGATAATCTATATTTGGTTCAGCCATTTATGTTGGCTTCAATATCTATTTGGGTGATTGATTTAGTGGTATAGGGATACAGATTCAGATATCAATATTTTGAGATATGTACGTGAGTATGCTTCAAAGGAAAAATGTATATACATAGGTATGAGTAATAACAGTAGCGTATATATTATGACATGCGTTTAGACAGGGTTTGCAATGACAAAATATGGTTTGAATGATGAACAATATGTTGTCTAGTATTCTGATGAAATGGTGTAGAGAGATATAAGTTAATCTGGTTGTTTGAACAAGTTATTTCTATGTTTGACTTGATGATACATTTGATTTAGTGACTAAGTGACTTGGTAGAGTGTTAGTTTCAGTATTGTTGTCTGATATTTGGAATGGATCTAGTTTGAAACATTCTGAAAAGTGATCCACAAAGGATAAGGGGCGTTGTAGCACCCTTCTAGTAGAAGTTGGAAAACAACAGAAGGTTGTAGCCTTTTGTAGGTGGGTGCCTATGTACTGGTATGATTCTGTGGCAATACAAGTTTGTAAGAAATTTCTCTTTATAACAAAAGAAGAAGATAGAGATGAAAACAACAGTAATTTTTTTCCCACATTAGGTTTCAACCTAAAAATCTCGGTGTTCATGTATTACTTGTGTGTGATGATTATTTTTTTCACACTGCACATAGTTACTATTTAATTAATGTTTAATGAATTACTGATGTACTGGTTCAAGTTAAATTGATGATGGTTTAGCTAAAAAAGTTAGTCAACTAGATATACAGTAGTTTCCTTCATTATAGTCGTGTGCATACTCAGGCTTACTTCATAATGGCTGCATATAAAAATCTGAATAAGAAAAGAAAAGTTTAAGTAGTTTAAAATATTGGTTCAAACCCCCCTCTCAGTATTTTTCCTAACAACATGTAGAAAGGTGAGTGAATGAGAATCAAATTTAAATGAATTTCCAAATGGAAGTGTGATTTTGATTTTGTAAATCCAACATGTGATCAATACCAATAAGATGATAAGGAGTTGTAGCAAAAATTAGAGAAACAAAATTATTACCTTCATCTAACCATCCCTTCATAGATCTCCACCTCTTACTTCCTTAGATACACTGGAAAGGGAAACCTACAATCAACAAACTTGATCAAACTTTGAAGAAATTTATGCAATAAAACAATTAAGAAAATAAGAAAGAGAAGTCTCTCAAACTAGAAAAACCCCACTCATAATTTTGGCAGCGTTTTGGTGTATAAATCTTGGAATCATCTGAGTTAAATGGTTTCCTCCTCTTATATAATTTAATGAGGTCGATCAATGGTTAAGATCATTCTTGAGGGGTTGAATCGATGGTTGGATGGGCCTTGGATGGTTGCACTTGTTTAACTACTTGGCAACTGTTTGGATTTTTTTTCTCCATCAAGTAAATGCATGGAACCTTATTCATTCAAATATTCTCAAATAACACTATCATAACATCATAATACATATACCCCACTATTTTCCAGATGATTGAATAACATCGACATATATTAGACCACCACTCGTGAGATATTTTGTATTACGTGATGACGAGTCTTTATTTCTAGGTCATTACCTATCTAGGCATCAAGATAAAATTGAACAACAGGTTATATAGATGAACCAAGAATGGGTTTTGAAGGTTCTACCTACTCATTAAAAAATTTTAGAGGTGATAAGAGCTACCTCCTTATCTCCATTAGCAAGTAGTTGCCATGAAATAATTAAAATATGTGGTACAAGTTCCTGAAATATCAACACCTCCATCTCAGTTTAAATGCATTCCACCAATGACCTGATGGCCTTCAATGCTCCCATCCTAATGTGATTTCTTCTTTCATCTTGGAGGAATTTTACAAATATTGTTTGTAGTGTAGAAAATATGGACTCAAGAAATCTCCTATAATATTTGTTAAAGAGCTAAAGATGATCAACACAAATTCTTCATGATGCTCTTGAACACTTTGACTTCACTAAAATAACAAAGGCAAAAAATTTGACTATTCTCTTGTTTAAATTTCATACTTAGCAACCACACTTACGATATTTGCACTAGATTTTCTAACTATAAAACTAAGCTTCTAGTCAAATTGTCAATTAAATTATAAAAGGAAATATTATGCTGAATATTACAACTTGATGATGATCAATCACTCTCCATTGTGAACTCTTCCCTACTCCTTAAGTCTAGTAGCTTACATAATTTAAACTCTTTAAAGATCATTGAAATATAAGGTTCAAATTTTGGGGAATAGCAATAGGAAAGCATATCTATAACAACCTTGTGATTTTTACTAGAAGACATAATTTGTAGGACTTCCAAATACATCTCCTGATTGGTTAAGAGTTCATATAGATGTGTAACTACCTAATACATTAGAGTTTTAAAGCTTTGATTTGAAAATACTAATTTAGATAATAATGCAATGATTTGATGATTCAAGAAACACATACGTGATATTGTCTGAGAAATAATTTCAAAATTAGTATTATTCGGATCATATTTCCACATGATTTTCCACAAAAGGAGTTTATGAGAGGATATCGTATCAATTGTTACAACACCTTTGTAACCACCATACCTTATTTGAAGAGTATATGGTATTCATCTCATATTCTCTTCACATCCACACTTCAAAGCCACAAGCTTAGTTTTGCACAAAAATTGTCACTTTGACATTCTGCAAACCATATGAGTCTATCACCACTCATACTTACCTACTTTGCAAGTCTTAAACCTCAGTTCTTCATATCATGCTTTGAAAATAAGAGAAAGACCTTAAAAAACTCTAAAACTCTAGTTTTGCACTTTCTCTTAGCATTACCTGCAATACCGCACCCATTGGTCATGTCCCCTGCACACCTGACCGCTCTGTCTTTGTTTTATGGGTGCAAACCCCTGTAAAAGTTAAAAAGGTGCAAGTTTATTCTTAAAAACTCACTTTGAGTCAATTCTGGAAGCTTCTAGAGGGAATCTTGCACTGGCAAGTTCATTCCTTGAGGGTTCATGCATCCCATACCTTAAGGAGCTAACCCCTTGATGTGAGGAGCTTATCCCCTTGAAGGAGGACTCTATCCCTTCAATGGTGGACCTATAACCTCCTTCCTTTGCACTATAAAATGAAGCATCGGGCTGGTTACTTTTGGAAGGTTGAAAGTTTAATATTTTTTAGGGTAAATGTTGTTGGAACTTAGTCTTCCTAATTGAGGTTTTGAGAGGAGAGATTACATACCTCGCTAACTTCAGGCTCCATCTGTAGCTTTAGAAAATAGATAGCAGTAACAAACAATCATTCAGGTCCCCACTGGGATCGCCAATGATGTTATCACTCAGGTTGTTCCCCAGGAAAATTCTAAGGAGGAATGCAACCGAGGTAACCACAGACCAATCTTTTAGACACATATTCTAGCAAGTTTGCATCCAGAGAGGGCTCTCTCTGTATAATTTAGCTTTTTTTTTAAGGTGTATTAGGCTAGTTATGAAGTACAGGGGTTTGTTTGATTTTTGGATGGTGATATTCAACAGAACAGAGGTGTAAATATGAGAAGTTCAGTCCATTGGGCTAATGGAGTGTATGAAGATGAACTGTTGGATATGGTTTCTTTGATAGAGGGTGGTATTGCAAAGCAAGGTAATCAACCATGAAACAATTTGTAAGCTAAAATTAGGTGAGATGGGGTCAGGGGGTGAAGGGCAACTAAGAATCCTTCATCATGCCGACAGAGGGAAAGTGGATGAATATTGCGAGGGAGCAGTTAAGAATTCCTTAGCTATACTCAAGATGTAAGAACCAGGGGAAATAGGAGAAGTTAAGAATTCCTTCTTATGCTAATTCTGAAGAAAACATAAAAAATGACAGAGATTGAACACAGAGTGTAGTTAAGCAAGTTTTGGGTTATTCTTTTTCCTTGTTATTCAGATCATGGACATAGATGAGATATAAAAAGACTGAAAATGTAAAACATGAGTTAAAAGACTTATTGATTCATGAAATAATTTGAGAATTCTGCAACATAGTCCTCTGCCATTAATTCCACAACCAGAGAGTTCAAAAACAATGCATTCCTGCAACCTTTTATTCAGAAGAGATTTCAGAGTTACAACACAGTTCCAGAAATGTATCCCCAACCCCGAATACTTCACTTTGGGAGATATTTATACAAAAAGGGTTAAAAAATATCTAAATGAGATAATATCTAACAATAACTCCTTCTACCAACTCTAGAGGAGAAATAAATGATCTTGAAAGCAGAGAGAAATAAATACAGAAGTAAAGGATGTTGTGCTGGATGGTCAGTTGGTAAGATGTGTTGACTATAAGCTCGATGAGTCGGCCGATGGCCGCTTCCACTAATATTCTGCACTATTGCCTCAACTTCCCTAGGTGTATTTAATTTTGATTTGATAGACCGTAGCCCCGTGAGACCCTCACCTATTCCCTTTATCTGCTTTATGACATCTGTCGTATCCTAAGAAAATAAAATCTTGAAACTCGCCTACAGGATTTCCAACATGCTTTCCCACCACTGTTATTCTGGTAAGTGATGTCTTTGTAGCTTTATCAAAGTCTCATTAGAATTTGTGTACCTGTAGAGGTTAGGCTGGACTGAAAAAAGATGTTTCACTTCATGTTCTATATAAAATAGATTTTCCAAGTTACTGTAAAGAGTTTGGCCAGATGGAAGGGTCTTCTCTACTGGAGTACTTGATGACGTATTTTCTTGATCAGCATCATATCTATTCAACCTGAGCTGGTACTCGGCTTGTCTCAACATGCGTTCATTGTTTCCCACCAGGCTAGGCAAGCCCTTTTCCTGCAAAACTGTAAATTTTTCTACAAAAGAATTTACTTCCACTTGCATGTATTGGCTCTTCCTCTCCAAATTCTGCATCAGGGTTGTCATGGTCAGAAGTCTTTTGATTGTTAGGATGGTGCCTGTCCTATCTCTTATGTTCAATACTGCTAGTTCTTCCCTGGTTTTAGTGTTCAAAAAATGGATTAGCCTATTGGCCTATTCGGGCTTATGTCCCAATAAATTTCTGGCCTTTTGAATTTCCTCCTGGGACGCTGCTATCAAGTCCATCTATTCATACATAACTTGAATGGATCTCCATATATTACTAATGGATTCACTGATGTTAGCCCACAAAATGCCTCTGATTTTTCCCAGAGGTTTATCTAAAGAGAGGTCCTTTTCCAATGCTTTTACTTTGTTCTCTAATGCCTTTACCTCTCTTGTCTTTTCTGCCACAGTCATTTTAGATTTGTCATAACTCACTTCAAGTTTAGCCAATTTTTCTTTGGCCTCTTTTAGTTTTGAAACTTGGAGTTTTAAATTCTCCATAGCTTTTATCAATTGTTCTGTTGTCATAGTAGTGCTGCTGCCTGCAGCTGTTGTTGTCGTTGATGTACCTGTTGTTGATGCTGATGTTGTTGGGACAATGGGAGGCACTGCTGTTGTAACTATAGGAGTTATTTGAGGTGGTTGGGAGGTCGACTCTCCTTGTTTATCTTGTAAAGCTTTCTCCAAATCTTGCTCTATCTCACTTAGTCTCTCATTCATTTTCAACAGCAAGTCCATCATGTCTTCCTCTGCTTTTTCCTGAACAATATCCGAAGTTTGTGGATGCATAGTAATAGGCAGCTTCAGTTGTTTTTTGAGGGAAGCAATGTCCTCTTCCTTTTTCTTTATCAATGATTTTATTCCCTTGGCATCCTTGGGATCATGTCCCAGCTCAATGATAATTTCTTCCAAGGACTTTATCCTGTTGTCATTGGCTAAAGAAGATGCCTTTTCTAAATCTAGCTGGGTCGATGTATTATTCAATGAGTTCTACAATTCGTGAGCCAACATTGCCTTACCTGCCAATGTAGAGTAGCCCATCTCACCAGTTTTCTTATGTAGCTTTATTTGCTCCATAGTATGAATGTCTTTGGCAAGGACTTCTAGATTTGTTCTAATATAGTCTGCAGCTGACTATGGCTGTTGCACTTTAGGCATAAAATGACTTAAGATCATTTTCTCTTCCTTAATGTCATATGCAGACATTAAACTTTACTGTTTGGTGGGGGTCATCTTGAGAAATTTATCATAAAGTTGCAGTATTATTGGCTCATTCCGGGCCTTGATGTCCATGAATGTTCTTTTGATGTCAGAATGTTGTTTGCTTTGCGGCCTTGTGGAGGAGACTTCCACACTATGCTTCTTCTCCAATTCCTTCCTATGAGAGATAGTAGATGTTTCCACCACTAGGGATGTTTGTGGGCCAGTTGCCCTCTTGCATCATATGCTTCCTATGGTTTCCTCAATAATTTCCTTTTCATCTAGAGGATCCACTCTCTACCTTTTTGCATCTGTCTGCACTGTTGTTCCACTTACAGGTGTAGTCTCTTCTCTTTCCCTTTTCTTGCCCTCTTCCTCACTTAGAGTAGTCTGTAATGCTGGTACCTCTGGTGCTTTGCTCTGGACAAGAGGAATTTGTCCTTGGCCTTGCTGTTTTGATGATGCTGGCTGATCTGTCATTATGTGCTGCTCTGACTCCAGCACCTCTTTGCCTTTGGATGTCCTTGCAGCTGGTGTGGTGCTTTCTTGGGCAGGTTGCTGTGAAGTTTCAGCAGATGATGTGCCCACTTCGGTTTGCTGAGGCAATTTGAAACACACATGTCCAAAAGAGTCCAGGTCAGGAGTCTTTTCAAGATTTTTCATTGGCTTGTTCCATCTTTTCTTCCTCAGTGATTTCTTCAACTAATGTGCCTTCTACCCATTCATTTTGATTGGCAAATTTCTATATCTCAGGGATCGTACAATGATTATAGGCTTACAGCTTGTTTTTAATTTTTCTTTCACAGATGAATCCATTTGGGTCATAGGTTACCCACCAAAAGCTCCTCTTTAATTTGAGTTGTTCACCGAATATCTTGTCAACATATTGTCATGCTTCCTTTTTGTTAATGACAAAAGGGCCTAGCTGGGTTCTTAATTTCAGCTGAGCTTTTTCCTTGGCACCGTAAAAATGAGTCAAGTCTGAATCGATAAATTTCCGGAAGTATTCAAGAGGAAACAGTCTCATAGGCACATATTTTGGCAGTTTATAAGGGCACAACTCACAACGATATATCCTTATCTCAGTGTGATTCTGGTAGAAGTACCAGTCACCTATTTTGTAGCTTTTAGAGAGCTGTAAATTTTTTGCATATCATCAGAGAGTCTGGGAGGAGGAGTTCTCATCAGCAGAGAGGAGACCAAATGTATAAAAAAATCAATGAATTCATAGTAAGTGTAAGGAGAGTTATGGAATTCATCGAAGACTGAGGTCCAGAAGATCACATACCTCCTTTCTCCTTTAGAATCCAATTTTCTAATGGGAAACTGAAAGTTGTCTGTTTGATAGTATAAGAATAGATGATATAGAAGAGGTATACTTGAAGACTCCTTCTCTGTCTAGATTTATGAATTGCTCATGGATCTTGTTGGCAATGAAAGTAGCAAAGTCATATTTGACAACAGGAGGATGTCCTAGGATAAATAGGGACAACAAAGCTAAGATAATCTCATCAACATATTCACTTGTCTTAAATCCCAGAACATAGGATATCATATCAATTATGCATCTTCCAGCTTCATTGAACCACACATCGTGAAAAGGAGGTGGCTATCTGGGCTGGCAATCTGGTCTCATAAATAACTTGGCAATCCGGCCTATTTTAGTGGATAGTTTAGAGCTTTTCTCCAACAAATATCCCATGGAAAGAGGGGCCAAAGGCTGAGTGGGCTTCAAGTGTAGCATTTCATTTATGGATTCAGGAGTTATATGAAATAGGATTGTTCTAGTTGGAGTCATAACTTCTCTCTGAGTAGGTTCATAATTGGCACAACATATGTGGATAATAGATGGGAATACATTCACTAAGGGAAGGTAGTACGTGGGCAAATTTGATTCCCATATCCCATAGAGATCAGTTTTATTTAGGTGATTGTTCCTAATTTCACCGAATGCTTGGAGGTGGTTTTTATCACCAGTTAAGTCCTCTATTTGAAAATCCTTATCAGCGAAGGGCAACCACTCTAACTCTTTGTGAGGTGTATTGAGGGGAGAAATGTTCAGGGCCACTGGAGCTTCCATTATTCAAATTTCTATGATTTTTCAACTTGGAATTTTGGGTTCTTGTAGCAACAGTAGGTAAAATAACACTTTTGGGCTTTTTTCTGTGGGAATTGCAGACTGAAGTCGGCTTGAATTTTAGCTTAGTGGGAGAAATTTGCAGAGAGAGACAGAG
Source organism: Pinus taeda (assembly GCA_000404065.3). Taxonomy (NCBI): domain Eukaryota; kingdom Viridiplantae; phylum Streptophyta; class Pinopsida; order Pinales; family Pinaceae; genus Pinus; species Pinus taeda. The sequence goes on from APFE030746177.1 coordinate 41,530, forward strand.
TTTACGGGATTTTTTGGTGAAAAATGGGAAAAAACAGTGGTTTTGGTGCATTTGTTGAATACAGTGTGGTGAATAAATCCTAAATTTGAGTTTTTCGGGCAATTTCGTAGAGAAAACTGAAAAAACATGGGGTTTGGAAACGAAATTCAGGTAAATACCTATTTTTTATCAGTGCACTGTGCAATTGCAGGTTGCGGGCTGAGGTGGAAGACAAAATTGTGCACTCAATTTAGCTGGGTGGCAGACTGTGTGGTCGAACAGCTGATTTGGACGAAACTCGCATGCACCGATCGCATAGAGAAATTAAATGAAAATGAATGAAAATGACACTTTCACACCCTTTTTTGACAAAAAATTGACTTTGGCAGGTTTTTGGCACGTTTCAGTCGGGTGACGTCAGCATGACGAAGCGATTTTTCGTGTAGCAAGATGATGTGGCGCTGACGTAGCACTGACGCGGGTGTGATGTCAGCTGATGACACAAGGGTGATGTCAGCAGGGAGGCATCGGGGGGCGGTAAGTGGTTTGGCCCCCCGCACCACCTTTGGGCAATGGTGGTATTGGAGGGGGGCAATGAGCAGTGCGGGAGGCTGCCACCTGTCCCAGGGTACGGCGGAAAAACCACCATCCCCCGGGCGCTAACAATCAGATGCGGATGCCTTGTGATATTGATGTGGGCCATTGGATCTGCGGGTTATGATCCGACGATTGGCAGCCAACAAAACTGGCGGAGGGCTACGACGCAGGGTCCACCATTAAATCGACGTTTTTTAATGTGGGCGGGGTATTACCTTCGGTTAGGTATGCGAGTCTAATTATTTATTTAACTAAATGTTAAATAAATTCCAATGTTGTGCACGCAGGGTTTTAAATGGCCCTAAATTAACCACTAACTCCTGTAATATTACCATATGGCTATAATTAGTCGAGGGTCGAAATATTTACAATGTTTTTTGGGTTTTCATGTTTTTTTATATAATAGGGGCGAGAAAAATATTATGTAGGAGCTATATAATAAAGTTAAGGATTAAAATGAGATATATAATCAAACAAAAGCACTAAGTTGAAAAAGTGAAACTTAGGCTTAGGGAAATGAAAAGGGATAGAATCTATGATTTTCAGAAAACTTAGCATAATGGAAGAAAGGCATTTTTACACAAGAAATGTGGCTTTACTATCCTAAGTAAAAATAGAGTTTCACTTAGTATTTTTCATGAAATGAAGTGTTTAGGAGCACTGAGTAGATCTCAATGTCCTTGTGGAGAGGTTAACAGGTGATTTTTGGAGAAATGTGGGGGGAAGTTAGTCATGCTTCACCTGTTTTGTAGCCAAACCATTGCCATTGTGCTTATGATTTCTATGAGATGAATTATCTTCAAAAGACAAAATTGCTCATAAACCTGCTTCTGCAACATCAAAACTGCCTACCCAGCCTATTACACCTAACATTTTTTCTTCCATTATCCTTGGGTGCATTTAAACTAGCAAACCCTTACTCTCCTCTTTTCTTTTAGCTACCGTCCTATCTAAGTCTGCCCTTATTTCTTCCATGGGCTGAAATTTAGCTGTTGAGCACCTTTGTTTCTCTACCTAACTACTTATCTGCCAAGCTTGAACTGTTTGGACAAATTTTTTTCTCTACCTCTAAAACAAGAAATTTAAACGTGAACTGGCCTAGATTAAGCTATTTGGCCATCCATCAACTATGGCAAGAGTGAACTGATTGCACACAATGAGATTGTTTTTCAAAATAGGACAGTAGTGGCATTTTGGACTAGAACACTTTCCTGGTCTTTTCTTTGGGGTTCATTTTCTTTCTTTTTGACCATTTCATTCTTTTTGCCTTTTGATCCTTCTTTTAGGGCATACCCTCTTTAAATTTTTTAATTTTTTGGTTCTTTCACAATATGGAACCTTTGTAGCATGGAACAGATGAACATATTTGGCACTTTAATCAGTCAATCATGAAATATGACACCTATTGGTATAGGAGCATAACACCACAAACTAGTGTTGGACTTAAGGTAGGGTCTAAAACACCTCAAAAAGAGAATCAATGGAAAGTGGATGAGATTTTTCTTACCAGACTTCCAAAACCTTTGGAATACTAGGAAAATTGATAAGGAAGTGGTCACCCTTACAAAGCCTGCAAGGGTATTTGGGTTTACGATGCATGTTAGAGGTTTCCTCAACACAACTAACACTTACAACCATGGCTGGTTGGTTGACTTCTTTCTTATCTTGCTTCTTCTTCTTCTTATTCTTAGCCACCTGGTTACTAGCGTCAAGGCTTTTACCAAGCGAAGAGAAAGAAATGGAGGAAGAAATATTAGGCGAAGAAGGTAAAGGGTCAAGAGAAGGTTGGTGATGTTGAGATGGTGAACTCTCTTGAGGTGAAGCATTCGGTTGAGGTGGAACAATTGGAGTATTTGGGGCCAACGAATTTGAAAATAACCATATCGGTAAACCTATTGTAAATCCAGGTAATGAAAAAGTAGCCATATAAGGAGGACTCAACATTTCCAAAGCAAGGAAAAGTACTAGGATTCTCGTTAAGAGGGGTTCCTTGGTTGGTAAATTCCGGAACAGTTGCCATTATATTCAACTTCAGTGAATTTTATTAACAATTTAAAACTAAAATTAACAATTCACAATTCACACCTAACAATTAAAATTCACAATTCACACCTATGGTCTCTAAAAGTAAAAACAAACAAATTAGCATGCGCTATCAAATCTAGGAGTCAAACCACACACAAATAGTAACTTTCCGTACCAAAAACACTAGTTGGTGATGAAATCCAACGTCGTAGAATTCAATACAGAAATGGTGGTTAGAACAGTTACCCCGACAACCTGCTTAATGAAACAGATTGACATAAGTTTCTTCACAAAACCATCGAGAGTGAAGAGAACCCCCCAAAGAGTCCAAGTGAGTCTAGTCGACGTCTACTCCAGGTACAGTGGGATCTTCCCTCCACCGTCACCTTAGGAAAGAATCCTATAGATTATGGCCACTAAGGTTACCAACAGAAACAAATATACTTGGGGGAACAATCTACGATCCGATACACATGCAAGGGTAGAGTAACAAAGCTCAATCCCCTTGAAGGCTCCTTGACATAATCCAAGGTTTACCAGCAAGTGACCCCAGGCTCCTCGACAATGGTCAATCCGAGGTTTACCATTTTTAATACGTGTATATCTGCTATCGTTCCCAATGAGGAAGGATTGATTACCTCACTGGTTCAGATATGATATCGTGCTTGACTCCTTTAGGAGGAGCTTCCCAGAGCATACATGCAACAATTGGAATTTTTCCTACCGCAAGATCAACTACTTGTTTGTTTTACTGTCTTAGAGAGTTAACTAAAACCTATTCCAAGGCACTAGCCTAAGCTAGATTAGTGGAAAGAGACCTAAAAATGTAAAAATTAATAGATGAATTTTAATTAAGCGCTGTGTTATTTACGTTGTTATTACTCAAAAGGGTAAATGGATATGAAACCAATGGTGTTATGACCCGACCCAAAACTGAACGCAATAGAATATGATAATGTAATATTTTCAATTCGATAAATCCTAACTAAATTAAGGAGAGAGTTTCTATTCACTTCCAACAATGCGAAAAATTGATCACTAAGAGAAAATATAACAAATTCTCTAATGCACTAATTTCATCAAGAAAAACTAATGCAAATCAATTCCAAAACAGTTTTTATTTTTATTTTTGTGTGTTTAAAAACAAGCATAAAAATATGTAAATTCAAATCAAAGAAATTGATCTAAATCTACAATTGATATTTTAGAATGTAAACTATGCAATTGTAATCTATGCAAAATTCACATTCATATCCTAAAAATGAGAATTTTAACTATGCAAATGTGATCTATGCAAGAGAATTCTCAAACACAAGGTGATTCTAATGTAATCTAAGAACCAATCAAGTGCAAGTCAAGAAAATTGGGTGAGAGTTCCAAAGATCAAAAAATAAAAACACTCAAAGGCGATTAACACTCATACACAATTTAACCCCCCCTCGGCGAATGAGGGGGAATTTTTTTTGCAAAAACAAAAGAAAAAAGATGAAAAATTGTGCAAAGACTGAGACAAACCTCCAAGTAATGACCAAAGGAAATCAAGTTAAGAATTTCTCAAAAAAGACACTCAAAACAACCAATTAACTTAATGAAGATTGATGAGATGAAGAATTTGTTGAAAGAAACTCATAAACAAGGATTTTTGATAGGACACATGCAGATCTGGGTAAACACTAAAAGCTATAAAGTAATCTTAAACCTCACTGGACGAAAACATTTTAAGTTTTTCAAAAATTTTGACAGGGTCCGACCAGGTGCGGTACCGCTATGTGCAGTAAAGTAACAGTGCGGAGAGGTCCGCACTCTAATACAAAAAAAATGTGCAGTCCTCGTAAAAATTTCTAAAAAAGAAAAAAGCAATCCAGGACCTACAAACTACCCAATCCCACACACATCAAGCAAAAAACAGAAACAAAAATCAAGTTCTCAAGTCAAAGACAAAGGAAAATTTAAACAATCAAATCAAGTCCCCAGTATGGTCACCAATTTTTTGGCCAGATAAATCATTCTTGTGGTAAACACCGATCTCCCAAGTATCAACTGATATCTAGCAACAAGCAGGACAAGCAAAACTACTTTTTTCTAAACATATTGCGATTCATTAATAAAAACTAAGAGGTGTTTTAGACCCTACCTTAAGTCCAACGCTAGTTTGTGGCAGCCATGCTCCAACAGATTCAAGAGTTTCCTTTTAATAACCTGCAACCACAAACAAGCACACATCAAAGAACACATGCATAGCTAATATAATAAATGATGTTCATCATAGTGATCAAGGAATCTATGAAATAAACCATAAGGCACAGCTTATTGAGAAAAATAAACTTGATTGTATTAACTTTGAAATAGAATAACTTTACAACCTTGGTGCCTTGATGTTGTACAAGCTCTTCCCAGAGTCCAAATAGGAATCTCCTCTACTTTGACAAGCCTCACTCTCCTCCAAATGAGATAAAAAGGTATGCAATCTCTCCTCTCAAAAGCTCAATTAGGAAGACTAAGTTCCAGCAACATTTACCCTAAAAAATAATTAGCTTTCAACCTTCCCAAAATATCCAGCCCAATGCTTCATTTTATAGTGCAAAGGAAGGAGGTTATAGGTCCACCATTGAAGGGATAGAGTCCTCCTTCAAGGGGATAAGCTCCTCACATCAAGGGGTTAGCTCCTTAAGGTATGGGATGCATGAACCCTCAAGGAGCAAACTTGCCAGTGCAAGATTCCCTCTAGAAGCTTCCAGAATTGACTCAAAGTGAGTTTTTAAGAATAAACTTGCGCCTTTCTAATTTTAAAGGGGTTCGCACCCATAAAACAAAGACAGAGTGGTTAGCTGCACAGGGGACATGACCAATGAGTGTGATACTGCAGGTAATGCTAAGAGAAAGTGCGAAACCAGAGTTTTAGAGATTTTTAAGGTCTTTCTCTTATTTTCAAAGCTTGATATGAAGAACTGAGGTTTAAGACTTACAAAGGAGGTAAGTATGAGTGGTGATAGACTCATATTGATTGCAAAATGTCAAAGTGACAATTTTTGTGCAACAGATTGCCCCCTAAAGTGCGAAGTCTGTAATAGATGAGGATGGTTTTTGTCATCTAAGAAGAGTGAAGTACTTTATCACTTCAAGGATTCTTCCTGTGGATACCCCGGTTGGAACCTGCAAAAAAATTCAATGCAATATATATATATATATATATATATATATATATAATATCATATATATAATATATAATATATATATATAATATATATATATATATAAAATATATATATATATATGAACATATCATTGCTGAGGTAGGCATTCCCATGCTCAGATCAAAACTGACTAGAAAACTATCTAAACTGCTATGATACATGAATGATTTTGTAATAAATCACAAGTATAGACATATGTAGACACAGTATGGGTGCAGCCATATGTTTATGAATAGTCCACTCTATAATGAATAACAAAATTCCTCGCAACGCGGATGGTGGAAACTAGATCCAGGGTCTTGATTTCTGCTTCCTGAACTAGTACGATTCTATCCACGTGAATGAATGTGTTGAAGTCGAACATGGTAGAAACCACTTGATTACCAGTCAATGATGTAAACTATTAACAAGTGTGAGAGGAACCACCAGTAATGACAATGCCCTCAAAGTACTTAGTACAATCCATGAAATGTGAATAAATGAGTCGATGTCGAACACGTCACAAAATCCTTTGATCGAAGGTCAATGATGCAACCTGTCATCAAAGGCGAGAAACCTGCCATTGAGGCATGCAGATTCCAAGGTACTGATGATTTCTAGATCATCTTTCTAGATAATGAGTTGGAGTCGATAGAAAGCGATCCGTCGTAGGCAATCCCACAACACGAAATCATAGATCAAGATTTGAAGAAATATATTTGGCAAGGACTAACTCAGGGTGGTCAAGATGGAAGACATATATTTTGCAAATGAATGGTTTATTTGAACTGACCTCTTGAACACATAACGACACTGTAGATGGTTTGGTGACAATTGACCTAAAGCTAATACCCAGAAAATGACTGAAGACTTTCAATATGGTTTGATTAACTATTAGGCAAAGGATTTCCCAACCTAGGTGAACAAAAAGTGTCGTGTTCAAGAGTGGTTAATTGCTTTTATAAACACAAAGTATAACAAACAGGTTCATTTTTCTCTCTTTCCCCCCACCATTTCTGGCAAGTACCTCTTTATTTTTGATAAGCTTGAGGAGGATAACATTTGCTTGATTATAAGCTCATCCTTCGGATGAGTCCAACTTAGTTTAAAATTCAAACCCTAAGAAGGAGTGGTATGTTCCTATTTGAAATTGAACAGGTCCTTTAATGTTAAATTTTAACAAGCCCAGTATAGGAGGAACTCGGTGTTTTTCAATTTTAGGGAGTCAGAAGAAAAACTTAAGAAAAATCCATGGTTATCCTTTTTCGTAAATTTGTGTCTCCCAAGTGTTGGGACTCACAATTGACCTATTTTTGACCTTATCTTTTGCCGTATAATTACCCTTTTTGCAGTCATAAGTGAAAGCTTTTATTTTATAATGACATATTAACCCCAAGGTATGAAGTAACCTTCCGCACGTCTATGCTTAATTGTTTATTTCATATTCGTGAATATCTTTATACTTATCCTTGGAAACACTGACTAAATTGTCAAATAATTGTCTTAAGCTTGCAAGAGTTATAATGAATAGTTGCTGTAACACTAAAAACAGCAACTACGCAGTTGCTGCAACACCAGAAACAACAACTACGCAGTTGCTGCAACACCAGAAACAACAACTACACAGTTGCTGCAACACCAACAACAGCAATTACCTAAAGCAAGCTATTTTGTAACAGCCATGGACAACAGATGGCAGCTATCTAAAGAATTGTGACATGGCATAATCAAGCAGAAGTCTAAAGAAAAAGAACACAGTCAGCATGAACAACATGGGGAAATGGCGAAGGAATATGAAGATCCCGAGAAGACAGTCAAAATCAGTTACCCGCCATGTAATAGCTAAAGCTCAAGAAAAGGATGTATTATCATACTGTTGTAACAGCACTCTGAATTGCTTATTTTTGACAAAATGGGTTAACTGAATAGGCTATAATATTCTATTGTAATAGATGTCTCCGCTATAAAGAGGAGAAATCTACATGAAACGGGGAGGTCGGTGTCTATGGTCAGTCTGTAACTGAGATTCTGAGAACATCAGCAAGTCTGAACTCTATTGTATTTGACCTTTTTGGCAGATGAATATAAAACTGTTCTGAGCACTTAATCCCGTCTTCGTTTTCCTGGGGAATCCTGTGAGAGGAACTGGGCCCACCTTCTTCACAAGATTCACCCATTTACTTTCCTATCAAGTGTGTAAGTGTGCAGTAATTCCTTTTCGGTACTCTGTGTGGATTTGATAGCATTACCTCTGGTATTCTTCGTTTTACTAGTACTCTGTTTCATTGATCTTTGAGTTTTGTTTCTCACCAGTGAATGAGAGTGCAGTGTGCATCAGTAATTCTGATTACAGGGGCAGGTGCTGAACGTCCCCATCTGGAGGATAGGGTCCTGATCCTCTGCCAACAGAGCGTCCATTATTTTGCTTTTTAGATTTGTAGTTTTAATTAATTGTTTTCATTTTAACAAGCACTGTAATGACATAGCGTAAGAATTACGTATGCTACAGCTTTCGATGCTTTTAGACTTTAAGTACATACAGTACGCAGTGCCTTTGAAATAAAAAGACTTTCCCTAGTCGACAATTAATGTGGTACTTGAATGTTTAATTCATAAACAATTCAACTAGCCAACATTTTGGCGCCGTTGCCGGGGAAGGCAAATAAAGAACTCTAAAAGCATTAATGGTTTCTTTGTGAAAATAACAGGTGTATGAGAGGACGCAAGAAACCTAATTTTACAGGCGGCAAAGGAGGAAGGAAGACTTTCATCGACGAAATCATCTCTAATGCCGAAGCATCACAGAGGACGAGTTCCCGAAGACCCCAGATCCAATACTCCTCACAAACAGACCAACAGACGGAGGAAGTGATAGGACCTGAGAGGAAGCTGGAAGCACCAGAGTACACCGAGGAACCGGAAGAGGAACCTGAAGAAACAGAAGACACAGAAGACAAGGCAAGCGATTCAGGGAAAATCCCGATGGAGGATAACAGAACAGAAGGGAGAGGGGAAAACTCGCTCTCTACCCTGGAATTCCCTATTGGGGAACTTCCAAGAGGAATGAAGCCCATGAAAAATATTCCACTCTCGGCGTTACCCAATTTCCATGGGTTGTCCTCTGAGGATCCAGACGAATTCCTCTTCAAATTCGACATACTGTGCAGAAGCTATGATTACATAAGTCCTAATCAGAAGCTGAAATTGTTTCCAGCAACACTAAAAGGGAACGCATTGAGGTGGTTTATGAGCTTGGGAGCTCAGGAAATCACCACCTAAGACCAAATGAAAGAGGGATTTCTGGCTAAGTATCAAGACTACTATCGGACAAGAGAAAGAAAGGAAGAATTGTTTAAAATGGTCCAGAAAGAGGACGAGAATTTAGAAGATTTCGTGGAAAGATTACAGTATAATCTGCAGTGGTCTGATCATCCTAATATGAGCAAAGATATTTTGAAGACCATACTGCTAAAAGGGGTAAGAGATGATTTCCTGGACATGCTGAACATGCTTGGAAAAGGGGACATTTCTAAAGAACCCTTTGAAGAAATTATTAAGCTCTGTATGCGGTGTTCAAGGGGAGCGACAGTCAGATCGAAAGGCAGAGATAATGTGTATTCAAGGGTTCAAAAGTCAGCCAGTGGAGGAGCAAGAAGAGCAGAGATAGGTAACTTATTAGAAGAATTTAAAACTGAAATGCTAAGTTGTTTTGCTTCACAGATTGACTCTCTGCAGGTCAAGAAGAAACAGGCAGAAGTAGAAGCTGCTCTGGCGATTTTCTGTTCAAAATGCAGAGAGAAACATCCACTTAGAGAATGCCCATTGGATAGGATGCCTATATGCACAATCTGCGAGAAGGATCATGAAACACAGCAATGCCCCTCTTTTCTTGGAATCAAAGCAGCACTGCAAACAACTGAAGAAGAAGCTGAAGCGGTGTATCTAATGACTCAGAGGAGGCAATGGCCACAAAGACAAGGTACGAGCTCTAATACAACATTCAATCATTGGAATAATAGTTTTCCTTTTTACCCACCCATGAATCAGATGCAATACCCACCCTTCAACACAATGAACTTTCCACTTATGCAGCAACCTTTTCCTAACCCTGTTATGTGGAACCCTTGGGACCCCAGCAACCATACTTTAATCAATGGAACCCAAACTCGGCAGCCCAACAGATACCTTTTCCTCAACAACAACAATCTCTTTCCTTACCACCTAATAATCCTCTGAATAATCAGGCAATGAGACCACAGCTGCCTGTACAACCTAACCCTAACCCGAATAATAAAGCCTTGCAAGTTATTGACATTCAGAGTCAGTCTATTCCTCCCCTGCAATGTAATGACATCCATCTCCGCTCAGGGAGAATAGTGGAACCTATTATAGATGATATCACGGACTCTGATAAAAAAGAGACTAGAAAAGAGAAATCAGCTAACCATAAGACTGAAACAGTAGAAACAGCACATAACAATAATGACCAAATGGTAGACCCACCATTCCCTGAAAGACTAACTGTCACTAAAGTACCTGAATAGCCTACCTTCAATCTGTTAGGAGAGTTACAGAACTTGTATGTCAAAATCCCATTATTGCAAGCACTAAGGGATGTTCCTATATACGCTAGAACTATTAGAGACATCTGTGTAAAGAAACCTGGAAGGAAGGCTAAAGACCCCCTCACAGTTCATGTGATGGGGGAATTAACTGCCTTAATGACTGAAAAAGATTATCCTATCAAGTATGGTGACCCTGGTCACCCTACAGTAACAGTCCAGGTAGGAAAAACCTTTACCTCTAAGGTCTTAGTAGACTTAGGAGCTGCAATAAACATCATGACTCTCGAAACAGCTCAATTGCTTCAATTGAAAATTTTTATCAAGGAAACTCCTACTATCTTAGAACTAGCTGACCGTTCTACGATCAAACCGGAAGGGGTCATTGAAGACCTTATAATCTCTGTATTATCATGGAACTACCTGGTTGACTTTGTGGTCTTACAAACCAAAACAAAGTTGGGGGGTCATCCGTTGATTCTAGGGAGACCTTGGTTGGCTACAGGAGATGCTTTCATCAGCTGTAGATCTGGGTCAATGACCATCTCCAATGGACAAGAAACTAAACAGCTCACCCTCTATCCCCATGCCACTCCCATGATTAACAGTGATAATTCCATATGGGTAGACTATGAGGATGATGAAACCCAACCAATATTAACTATTGGACAAGCTTTGACCTTTAAAGATTCCACCGAAGATGAGCTAATTAGTAGTTTTATTTTTGAACCCTCTTCGGTTAACTCAGAAACATCTAATCACTTCACTGCAATCCTAGAACCGGAATCCCAGCAGAATATGAATGATGAAAATTTATGCCACACAGCACTAGGTAACTCTTCCAAGAGCACAACAGTTGAAATCGAGCCTGGTAAAACGCTGAATATAAATCCTGATTTGACGGAGGATGAAAAACAGAAAGTAATAAAGTTACTCCAAGCAAACAAAGAGGCGTTCGCATGGGACTACACAGACATGAAAGGAATCTCCCCTGAATTATGTACTCATCGTATATACATCAAGGAGAGATCCCGACCAGTCTGCCAACCCCAACGAAGAATGAACCCTAACCTCAGAGAAATTGTGAAGGAGGAACTCCAAAAACTCCTAAATGTGGGATTCATATACCCAATATCTGATAGCGAGTGGGTTTCTCCACTCGTAATTGTACCAAAAAAGAATGGGAAATGGCGAGTATGTGTAGATTATAGATCATTAAATAAAGCAACACAAAAAGATCATTTCCCTTTACCTTTTATTGATCAAGTATTGGATAACTTAGCAGGTAAGAAATTCTTCTCATTCTTGGATGGGTTTAGTGGATACAACCAAATCAGGATTGCACACCAGGATCAGGACAAAACCGCATTTACCAGCCCATGGGGAACCTTTGCCTATAGAGTACTGCCATTTGGGTTGTGTAATGCCCCAGTGACATTTCAGAGAGCGGTGATAGGAATCTTTTCTGACATGCTAAACGATTCATTAGAAATATTCATGGACGACTTTACTCCTTATGGATTGACGTTTGAAGATGCCCTCCAAAACCTTGAGAAAGTACTCAAGAGGTGTATTGAAGCACACCTCGCTTTGAGCACTGAAAAGTGCCACATGATGATGAACCAGGGCATTGTATTAGGTCATTTCATTTCATTTTTGGGAATCCAAGTCGACCCAGCTAAGATTCAGGTGATTCAGAACCTTCCTATCCCCAAAACACAAACAGAGGTGAGAAGTTTTTTAGGACATGCCGGTTATTACAAAAGATTTATTAAAGACTTTTCTAAAATAGCCTCCCCTTTGTTTGTGTTATTAATGAAAAATGCTGAATTCAAGTGGACTGATGACTGTGAGACTGCATTCAATAAACTTAAGCATCAGTTGTCCACAGCTCCTATTTTGAGAGGACCCGATTGGGCATTTCCCTTTCACATTTCCTCTGATGCCTCAGACACGGCAATTGGAGCTGTCCTGGGTCAGGAAGAAAATAATCTCCCCTATGCTATCTATTTCATTAGCAAAAACATGACACCAGCTGAGTTAAATTATACAGTAACTGAGAGAATTTTTAGCAGTTATTTATGCTATTAATAAATTCCGGCATTATATTACTGGCTATACTACCTTTGTGCATACAGACCACTCGGCCATCAAATATTTAATGAATAAATCAATTACTAATGCTCGAGTCACCAGGTGGTTATTACTATTACAGGAATTTGATATCACAATAGTAGATAGGCCAGGAAAAGAAAATGTAGTTGCTGATTTTCTTTCTTGGTTAAAAACCAACGAAAATGTTCCAGTAGATGATTCTTTTCCGAATGAGTATCTATTTGCAGTATCTGCCCACTCACATTGGTGTGCAGACATTGCTAATTATTTAGTTGCAGGAAAATTACCATCACACCTATCACACAGAGAAAGAAGAAACATCATCCAGCAAAGTGCTAGGTACAGCTGGATAAGCGGGTGTCTGTTCCATATAGGGATAGATCAAGAAATTAGGAGATGCATTGGGGAAGATGAGATTTATGACATATTGAAAGCTTGTCACGATGGTCCTTGTGGAGGACATTTTGTAGATAAAAGAATAGCTCACAAGGTACTTAGAATGGGATATTACTAGCCATCACTTTTTAAAGATGCAAAAAAATATGTGAAGGCTTGTGACAGCTGCCAAAGAATGGGCCAGCCCAACCATAGGGATGAAATGCCACTTAACCCTCAGGTAACTCTCGAACCCTTTGAGAAATGGGCATTAGATTTTGTAGGTCCTATTAACCCTCCATCCAATCAAAGAGTTTACAATTTAGTATGCACAGATTACATGACTAAATGGGTAGAAGCCAAAGCACTCATCAAAGCTAATGAAGAGGCAGTATTAACATTCCTATTTGAAGAAATCTTCGTTAGATTTGGGCTACCCAGAGAATTAGTCACTGATGAAGGGCCTCCTTTTAATTCCCATGGTTTCAAAGATATGCTTCAGAAATACCATATCAAACATAAGATGACCACACCTTACCACCCTCAAGCAAATGGACAGGTGGAAAGCACAAACAAGGTCATAGAAGCTATCTTAACAAAAACAATAAAGGAGAACAGAAGGGACTGGTTTCAGCGTTTTCCCGAGGCTCTTTGGGCTTACAGAACCACCTGGAGAAACACAATAGGATTCTCACCCTATGAATTGGTTTTTGGAAAGAATGCTATTTTTCCTGTAGAATTTGAAATTAAAACTTTAAGAACTGCCTTAGCTGTTAACCTAGATTTAACTGATGCACAGATAGCCAGGTTGTAGCAGTTACAGGAATTGGATGAGAAAAGACTAGATGCCATCCACCAAACGACTATGATACAACAACAAAGGAGCAGATGGCATGACAGAACCATTAAGCAAAAGCAGTTCCAAAAAGGTGACTGGGCTCTCCTTTACGACTCACATTTCGAAAACTTTCAAGGGAAGCTGAGAACAAGATGGCTGGGACCGTATGAAGTGGAAACTGTTTTCCCAAATGGAACAGTTAGACTAGTAACAATTGATGGGAGCAGAACACCATTGTTGGTGAATGGCTACCGACTTCGGTTGTATCAGCGGCCGATTTCCAAAGAGGACTTCAAAGTTACTTGCATGGCAATAAAACATTATTCTTTTTTAGAGGAACTTGCCGTCCCTCAGAACATTTGAATTTCTATTATTTAGGTAATTATTAAAATTAGACATTTTTTTTTTTTTTTTAGGAACTAATAATTCCTGCCAAGGATTGCAATATTATATTTTCAGATTTTGCAGATAGAACGTGGAAAGTAGCTGAGAGCAAGGCTTCAAAAGAAACCATAAGGCGGACTCCGAATCTCTGTTGCTGCAACACCATTTCCCATTGCTGCAACACCATTCCCTGTTGCTACAACACCATCTCTGTCGCTGCAACACCATTCCCCGTTGCTGCAACACCATTCCCTATTGCTGCAACACCATTTCCCGTTGACGTAACATCATTCCCTGTTGCTGCAACACCACCCCTGTTGCTGCAACACCATTCCCGTTGTTGCAACACCATTTCCCGTTCCCCTGACATAGTCCCCTGTGGCTGCAACACCAATCTCGGTGCCATGTCAGTGCTTACTGATCCGAAATATCCTTTCCACACGAAAAACATCACCTTTCGTGATGATTACAGAACCTCACCGTCACTCCCCCGTCATTATCACATGCCCGTGCTTTCAAGATCCACAATAATGATTATAATTTGACAACAAATGAGAAAAGACTTTGTGACGCAGCAATCCAAAAAGGTAAAAGGACAAAGGTACGCAGGTTTATGAATAAGCATTAAATAATAGATAAGCGGAAAAAGGTGATAGGTACATCAAATGATTACATTCCCCAATCATATGATTCACACGTAGGAAAAAGGGCAGGGGGGGATACCAAAGCAATTCCATAATGATTAACCACGCCAACCACCGCCACCCTTAATTCTCCCGGTTGTATGTAAAAACTACAGCATGTTGCCAATTGTAATGTATACTCTGAGTTAAAATCGGTAGCTCGGCCCCGAACTCTGAAGATTTACTGAAACAATAAGCCATGGGAGGATCCCTTATCACTCATGAACCAGGCACGACAGCAGTTCTGGAGCTCTTCCCGGAAATTTATCAAATTTTCTTGCAAGCCGGGTGGATAGAATATTTTAGAAGACTCCCGGACTTTGATGAGCAACAAGTCCTAGAATTCACATGTAATTTGACAGAAGGATTCTCTGTTGTTCAGGGAATTCAAGTACCGGTTACGGAAGAATTCATAGCTGAAGTCACTGGACTTCCAACCACTGGTACAAGATGGTTCAGCAGGAAACATTTGATTCTGAACGCGCAGCAAGACTTTCTCCGTCCGGGTGAGGAAGTAGAAACCAAGGGCAGAGGTGTAGCATTGCGGTCGCTACCTCAACCATGGCCAAGAGTCGCCGAATTCGTCAAGCAGTATCTAACATGCGAAGGTCGTTACCAGTTAATCTACCAGCACGACTTCGTTCTGTTAAATCACTTAAGAAATGGTCAATTAGTGAATATGCCATATTATTTGCTGGGTTTTCCTAAAAATATGGCACGATATGCTATGAAAGCGAAGAATCCAGCCCTCTCCCTAAAACACCATCGTCTAGTCCAACTGTTGATTAACAGGGCTCTTCCTTTGAACATCCCTCCACCTCCCATTAATCCCCATCCGAGGGAAAGAAGTCCACAACCGGTGCAGGGCAGTCCTCATCAAGAAGAGGAAACTCCTCGTCAAGCTGAGGATAGACCTCAGCAAGACCAGGAGCCTCCTCAACAAATGGACGACACCCCTGAACAAACCACTTCAGAAAACCCTCAGTGGACAGAACATACCCCCGAACAATCCTAGCAAATACCTCTGCATGTTATAGAAAATGAACAAGAAGCAACTGTGTCACCCAAAAGAATCAATTCTCCCGCCCCCATACTCAGTATCTCCACTGATGATTCTGAAGATAATGTCCCAATTATGCAGCTTAAATGAAAGATGCAGCAGCCAAAGAAAACTCCAGTTAAAAGAAAAAGAACGAGGGTTCCAACCAAAGCACCCACCACCCCGACTACTGTTTCAGTCACAAGAGCCAGCAGGAAGAGGAAAACACCTCAATTCTCTGCCTTTCTACCAAAACGAAAGATGACAGTAGTAGGATCCCTTGAGCTCTCCAGCCCACCATCCATTGTTTTAAAACCCCGTACTCCGAACACTTCCCGAAACCCTTCTCCCTCACCGACGGAGGCTGAGATCCAGAGCATTCATAGCTTCGTGGCCTCATATCTTAAGACAACTGTAACACAAGAACAGCTGCCGACACCCACAATGATAGTGAGCAAGTGGCTGCAATACAAGAACCAGCCACTACCCTAGGTGACACACAAGAACCACCTGTGGGAAATATTGACCAAATTAATGTAGCAGAATCTCGGCCTCCATTTGAATCTACTATCTCACAGGATCAGCCTACGATACTTGCCCTACAAGAAGAAATTGAGTTTCTGAAAGCTATGATTCAGGATTACCAGGAAGAGATAATAAGAATCAAGGAAGCTTATGAAGCAGAATTCAGTCTGCACATTTTAGCAAGAACAGCCGCGGCAGCAGAGAAAAGCAAAGATACCGAATATCTGTGTACAAGTTGTGGCGAGATATATGCTCAGGCAGGGTATAGATTAGTGAAGGAATCAACAGATGAAGTCCTCGAGGCTGAAAATAAAACAAAGGAAGTTGATGATGCTGAAGAAGTAGAAAAACCTATTGCTACACAAGAACCAACAGGATCTGGAGAAAAAGTGCAGTCAGAAAGCCCTGAGAATGTGCAGATGGACGAACCTGTTTCAGAAGAACTGCAGAATGAGAACCCTGTTGTTACACAAGAACCAACAAGAGTTTCACAGGAGGTGCAGGAAGAAAAACCAGCTTCAGAGGAAATGCAGAAAGAAAATCCTGTTGTTACACAAGAACCAACAGGATCCTTAGAAGAATTGCAGTCGGTGAGACCCGTTGACACACAAGAACCAACAGGTCATCTGGAAAACATGCAAGACCAAGAACAGGAACTTACTGTTACACAAGAACCAGTAAGTTCACCTGAAGCTGTGCAAGATCAAGAACTTACTGCTACACAAGAACCAGTAAGTTCCTCAGAGGCTGCACAAGAGCAAACAAAGGAGCTTCCTGATGCTATGCAGGACAAAAAGGAAGAAGATGCAGATTCACCCCGGCCTACCCAGACTATTATGGAGGAAGATGCAGACTCACCCCGGCCTACCCAGATTATCATGGAAGCAGAGACAGATCCACCCCGGCCTACCCAGACAACTATGGAAGGTGAAGAAAAAGATGCTGGATTATTCCAGCCTATAGAACAGACAATTTCAGTTGATGCCTACATGCAAACAGAGCCCCCTACTGTTAAAGATGCAGGGGTAGAAACAGAAAGTTTTCTGGAACTCAAACGCATATGGTGGAGAGAATATCATCAATCTCAAGGGAAAGTATTTGAACAACAGAAAGGGACCTGGTTTGATCATGCCTATAAGAATTGGAAAGCACTGGAACAGTGCAGGGCACAGTATAAAGAAATTAAGGAACTAAAACACAGGATGTCCCTGATGTTTGAGCTGTGCCAAAGGATGCTCGCAACAAGGAAACCCTACTTCAACTATGCCACATTCTTAAGGGAAAGGCTTGCATTTATTCAGTTGAAGGCTATCAAGGAGGGGAGACCTTATCAAGTGGTCACAGCAGATCAGTTTATGACAACTTTTGCAAGAGCACCCAAAAGTGACCAAAACCTGCTATGTGGATTATACCTCCACAATGAGGCGGTGTCTGAAGAAAGAAACATTAATATGACACCTGTGGTAGGTGATACACAATTAAGAGCTTTCATTTCCTTTCTTGCAAACCAGCTCACCTGGCAAAATGCCTATATCTCAGGCCTCTAGAACGAACAAAATTGCCTCTTGTGGATTCGAGCTGAACCTCAGAACCCTGCCGCTTTCATTTTGCAGCATTTAAAAATGATAGGCAATGACGAGATGAAGGATCATGTTATGAAACTGCGAACAGAGGTCCTAACAGACTGTCAGCAGTACATAAAAACCAAAGCATCATTGGCTGTGGAAGCAAATAAACTATTTTGGGATAACTACCCCACAGAAA
>APFE030746178.1:12639-35815 GCA_000404065.3 Pinus taeda
TGTCAAGAGAGAGTTTGTATTCTTGTGGGGTGAGATAGAGAGACAAAAAAGGAGAGATGGAGAGACATAGAGATATAGATGGAGTGGCGAGAGAGGAGAGAAAGAGGGAGGTATATGTACATTAACTAGATTTTTGCCTCGAGGAAAAATCATAATTTTCTATTAATTTGAGAAAATTACATGTTGTAGATGCTAGCCATGCATATGCAGAGGGTTAGGCCAAAGCCTTAAAAAATATATACATGTTTGTACAAAATTAGCCAAGAGGGTATACTGTATCTGATTGGAAATATATATATACAGGGAAATATATATACAGGGAAATAAAGAGCATAGTATAAGAGTATGATAATATCAGCAAAAAAAAACTGCATTAGGGTCTATTAGTCCCCTGAAATATTTGATCTATGTATGGCTGATGATAATATTGGTAGTGATCATCCTCTAGTTGTTCCTATATTAGCCATAGACCCCTGGGCTGGACTGCGACATCCTTGGGTAACTGGTCGGAAATCTGATTACGTTCCCTGTAAATATGATGACAAGAAATATAATCAAATTGTGATTTTAAAAGTATGGCTTCATCCAATATGTTCATGAGTGAGTGCCCATGACATGTATTTGTGTTATTGAACCAATTTATAATAATTTTGGAGTCCCCGAAATCTATAGGTGTTTGCAACCATGATCCAAAGCAAAATGAAGCAAATGTCTGAGGGTGATGAGTTCAACATATTTTTTTGTACTAGCCCCGAGGCCCATCTGGATACGAAAAATATGGCTATCAGATAGATGCAATAAAACACCCCCCCCCACATCCTTGATCTTGTGCAGATCCATCAAAGTATGCCCACAGGTGATCTCGGTCTATATCTTCAGGGGTAAAAACATAGATAGGAGGAGTGTGTTCCTCATCGGGGATTTTGTGGAATGAGTTTATAATATGGGCGATTGAAAGAGGCCACTAGGCTTCTTTATCTCTAAAGATGATTTGAGGACTCAATCCACCTATGATTCCAAGCATCCAAAATGTTATCTCCATGCCATCTTTGAGTAATAGCCAGTGAGGAGAGAATTTGTTCCCATAAATGGATAGCAACAAGGTAGATAAGAAAGAGGTTTTCATTTGATTCTTTGACTTGATGAGAGAGGATGCACCAGGAGGGACCATAAAAAGACCTTTTCTTTAGATTTTACCCAGTAGGAGTTTTTTTCATTAGAAAATTCCACATAAACAACCTGGTACATGAGGGGGCTTTGAGCTACCAAAGGGTGTGCCACCACCTAACCAACTCAAGGGGCTTGTGTGAAACATAAATAATAGGATAGCCTTCTCTTGGGGAACAATTTTCGTGCACTGCAAGTGCCCAAATGAGTTCATATTCATCCTCCGAGATACGAACATGTGATTCAGTCAAAGTGGAGATATAGCCCACCCAATCCTGTTCCCATTGGACAGGGAGTCCCAAAAGATCAATTGATTTCCAAGCTTGTACAAATATGGTGGAATTCTCCGAATCAAAAATATGGGTAGTCGAGTTGATGCCTCGATCATTTAGGGAATTAATAAGATCAGGGGGTATCCTGTATATGTTTCCGCATCCTGTCCAAGGGTGCATACCGATGCGCATTGATATTCCAGATTTAATACGCCATACAAGGCCATATCTAATAGTGGGAAGAGTACAAAGAACAAACCTCCAGGTCATCAAAATACCAGCTTTGTGCCAGGATGGGAGTCGAATCCAATCCATAATATGAAGAGGCCATACGTATTTGTGATGGACCAGATCAGTCCAAACGTTGCGTGTTGTCAGAACACGCCAGTCCATATTGGAAAAAAGAGCATGTGCAAAGGAGGATAGGTATTCAATCCCCAACCACCCCATTTCTTTGGAAGGGCAATGTGACTCTAGCCCACCCAAGCAAAAGGCCTCTGCTCCTTGAAACCATTCCACAGGAATCTGCAACATATTTTTTGTATCCGAGATAGGATTCCTTTGGGAATCCAAGCCAAGGACATCCAGTATACTAGGGTCACCTCAAGGACTGATTTGATAAGGACTAAACACCCTACTCTGGATAAGAACCTATTATTCCAGTTATGTAGTCTTTTTTCCACCTTGGCCACAAGAAAAATCCAATTCGCAATCTTGTAAATGTGTGACTTGATGCGGAACCCAAGATATTTGAGTCCATCTTCAAAATAAAGTCTCTAAAAAGGGAACTTCTGAAGAGCGGTCTGGATTTCCTAAGGGGGTCATTTTGAGAAGGAGATGGTGGATTTCAACCAGTTCGATTCCATTCTGGTTGCAAGGAAAAAAAGTTGCATGATATAAGAGAAAACAGAGAAGTGCTGAATACCCCCACTGAGGAAGATGACGACATCATCAACAAAAAGTAGGTGGGAGATGATACATTTGTCTGTAATCTTGACTCCCTGAAGTCACCCTTCTCTTCTTTCCTACAATATTAATCTACTCAAACCTTATATTACAAGGAGGAAGATGAGTGGAGAAAGGGGACATCCCTATCTGAGTCCTCGCTCTACATGGAAGAAATTGGAGGCTAAGCCATTTATGAGAACGCTGAAGGAAACAGAAGTGATACAACACATGATCCAATGAATGAAAGGAATGGGGAAGCATAGGTGTGTTAGAATCATTCTTAAGTATAACCAATTGACGTGATCAAAAGACTTAGAGAGGTCGATCTTGAGGATAGAGTCTTTTAAATGCATTTTCTTGATGGAGTGGAGGACCTCCTGTGCGGTGTCAATGGCCTCATGAATTTTTCTATTATTCAGAAAGGAAAATTGTTAAATGAGATGTGGGCAGATAGGATGGCCTTTAATCGATTAGCGATGATTTTGGCAATAATCTTGTAGAGTAAATTGCAAAGGGAGATAGGCCTCAAATCATTAAAAGAAAGTGGGGAGTCCACTTTCGGGATGAGGGAAATGAAGGTGTAATTGATGGCCTCATACATTCAACCAGATCATCTACATTCCTCCACAACCTTAAGTAGGTCCTGACCAATGGTCTCGAAGAAAGCCAAATAGAATTCAACAAACCATCCATCTAGACCAGGGCTTTTATCATTTTTAAACTATTTGAGGGTACTTTTCAGTTCCCCCATTGTAACAAGCTTGATGAGGTCAACTTCCTCATCCTGATCAACAAATCGAGGAAATAGTCTAGAAACTCTAACGATTTCAGCAAGAATGGCCTCGGGAGGAGCCTTGAAAAGCTGTTGGAAGTGGTTAGTACCAATATGAGCTAGTTGGTGAAAAGTGTGAGTAGGTTGGCCATCCTCATTAAGCATCTTCTAGATAGTATTAATTTCCTGTCTCCCATTCACGAAATTATAGACGAATTTGGTGTTATCATCCCCTGCTTGTAACCAGATAGCCCTACTTCTAAGGCACCAAGTCTTCTCTTGTTCTTTAAGGATTTTTGATTGATGTACCTCCAGGACTATGAGGGTGTTTTTAGCTTCTCCAGAGGATAATCCCCTCCCATTTGCATCCATCAAATCTACCATCTTTTCTTCGATGAGCCTTAGAGTTTGATCATCCCAGTCTCTTTTATGTTTAGCCCACTGTATAGATAATCTCTTTAGGTCATTCCGATTGTGACAAAAACCTTCTAAAATAGACCTCCCCTGTGCAAGAGGGTGAGCCCACCAATAGTCATTTACCAATTTGATGTAATCAGGGTCCATCAACCAGATGGAGTTGAATTTAAAGGGAGCTCTTGGTTTCTGAAAGGGTCCCAACAACTCCAAAAAATAGGGGAGTGATTTGTCAAGAACCTTACCAAGTTCTCCTTAAATAAGAAGAGATCTAGTATTCTGGTCAGTGATGCCTTTCTAGTTCTTTTGTTACGCCAAGTCGATTGCAACTTATTCATAAGGATATCTACAAGACGATGCTACTCCAAAAGATGCTCCATATTGTCTGAGAGGGGGTCCAACTAGGCATTGTGTCCCCAAGATTCCGCATGTCCAATTGAAAAATTGAGATCCCCTCCCAGAATAAGATTGTCAAAGTTTGTGAGAGATAAGTTGAGTAGGTGATTCCAAAATTCTTCCTTGTTGTGTCAGGGAGCATAAACATTGATAATTCTAAATTCCACGACCAACTCCGAGGAGTATATATCCATACCAATAAAACTAGCCCTCCCGAGGATGAAAGAAGCTTAATCGTGTGGGGGTTAATGCCAAGTACGATTCCCCCAGATTGTCCACTGACATCCAAAGCATGAAAGGCCCATACTGACTTTAGGGAGTTCATTACAAAGATAACCAGCTTGGAAAACCCAACCGTTTCTTGTAGATAGATAATATTGATATGCTCAAAATCTAGAAGTCTTTTTAGGGCTAGTGTTTTGGCAGGGCTAGCCAACCCTCTATAATTGAAAGAGATCCATTTCATGTATGAGGTTAGGGGAGGGCGTCTGATGCTCTAAGAACCCTATAAACTGTAGTTTTGTTACCCTGAGCCACATACACCCTTGCTTCGATAATGGCTTCAAAAATGAAAGAATGCCAACCCCTTGGAGGCTTGGAGATCTTAGAGGGGGTGATTAGGCCAATACCAGAAGGCTCAGAGGGGTGTTTACCCTGAGAGAAAATATTGTAGGGGTGAGAGTTACAGGAGGAGAACGATGCACCAAGAGAGGGAGGTGAAGTGGTCAGCCATGTATAGATGGTGAGGTGGTAGTAAAGGATGGAGGAGGGGAGTTCAGAGGGCAAGTAAGAGGAGTGGTGGATATGCATGTGAAGGATGCAAATGCAACATTCAATTCAAGTGAAGAAGTAGATAACAATAAAGAAGATGCAACAAAAAGAGATGAACAAATACCCGCAGAAAGGTGGCCGCAACAGCTGCCCAAGATCTCGTCATGGGAGGTGAAGGAGGTTGGTGAGTGGCTAATGAAGTCATCTATGTAGAACTGCAATCCAGTGGCTTCGGACAAGAGGACTGAGAAGGCTTCTTATCCACGGGTGCTTGTGCTATAGTTCCGGCACCATATGTGTCTTTGATGGGATAGGAGGAAGCAATAACCAATGAGAATTCCTTGTAGAGATGGCTGACTTTGTGACACCTCCTACATCTGAACGTCATCCCTTTATAATCCAGAATTTGGATGTGGATGAATCTTTTCCAATAAGCATGATTTTCTCCTCCAGTCCTTCTCTGGTGTCTAGGTACAACAAGATGCATGCCAATGATTTGTTGTCTAAGGTAATGAAATATTTATCATAATCAAGGAATGTGCCTAATACATTCCCAATGTGAGAAAAAATATCCTCAAACCAGAAATGCAGGGGAAGTCCTGGGAGACAGACCCAAAGTAGCCCAACACCCAATTGTTCCTACTTAGGGTAAAAAAGGCAACTCCATCTCTTAAGCAGCACAGGTGCCAATTCTATGTGCCAGTACCATGAGAGGACCCATGATGTATAATCCTCCCTTTGAAAACTTAGAGTGAACCAACCACGAGCCAGAGTGGTAACAGATGAGAGTTCACTAAGGATGTTACCCTAAATCTCAGTGACCCAAAGACGGAGCTGGGTGGTCGAGTAAGACCTTCCTCTAACCCTTCCCACTAGAACCTTGTTCATCGTGTCCACTACGTCGCCCATTTGTACTCCTTCTCTGAAATAGAGGGATAGGTCCCTCTGTGAGGCTTTGACGTACTTAGATATTCTAACTTTTCCCGAATGAGGGGCCATCAGATGATCCTATAGGGGGTCAGAGAGACACGGGGGAGCCTCTTGTGACCTAGGGTTATATGACCTAGGGTTTATGGATGGGACATCGAGACAACCAACTGAAATGGATGGCTACCCAAGTTCAACAATAGAGGTCGGAAATGATGATGAAGCCAGGATTTGTGAATGGGGATTAACCCAAGAGTCGATACCCACAGATGAGCGATGTGTGAAATTGGATCAAAAGAGGGGTGGGTTAGGGAGAGGATGGTCGAAAGATGGAGATGGAGGAATGTGTTAGAGTCGGTCTGGTCAGTCCTACGTTAGAGATCAAAACCCTTTATGAATTTCATTTTTAAGTGCCCCGCTCCATTCACCCAACTGCATTCCGCTAGGGACATGCCATATTCTGACGGAAAAGGTCATGCTAGTCACTTCCCCTCATGTCTGGCTCCTGCTGGCTCAGGTCTTTTGTCAATGATCACTAAAGTCCATGATAGTCAAGGTCTGGTCCCTTAATGGACAAAAGTCATTTTAGATCACTAGGTCTAGGGATTAATCAATTTGGTCTTAAAACAAAGCCATGCAGGCCAGAGTGAGGCCCTTACAAAGTTATGATTCAGAGAGTTTCATCGTCATGGTGATAGACTTCGACTCTTCTTTAAAACTCTGTTTTGAAGAAAAGTCAAAGAGTGTCATTGGTGATAAAATTTTCAAAAAAGTCGTCAGTTGATTTCTTCAGATGCAGTCATGGTTAGCGTGTCCAAATGTCCTGTCATGCAATCCCTGCAAAGAGTGCTGAAAATTTCATCATTTGAGCTAAAATTTCAAAGGGAAAAGTGAAAATTAGTGTTGCTTTAAGTCAGTGAAAAAGTGTCAAAACATAACATTAGAAAAATGGGTTTTTGGAGAAGCAAAAATTTAACCCATGACTTCAAAGTCTTTATATACAAGTTTCCACAAAAATCAAAGTCATTGTGCAAATCAAGTGCATATGGACACATTGCAAAGTGTTTGAGAGTGCATAGTGCGTGTTTGGAGCAAGTTGGAGGCAGTTTCTAGGGCGCGACGAATACACACAGGGGCGTGATGCACACACAGGGCATGGCGTACACAGAGCTACCCCTTAGTGCATTTTTTCAATGGGCGTGGCACACACCCAGGGTGCGACGCATTGGGTTTGGCGTGCGGTATACACCCACAAAGGGCCGACATCGTGCCAAATCACCTCCAATTGCTTGTGATACCCATCAAATTGACAGGTAGGCTCTATATCACGGCTTGCTCATCAAATTTTAGGGATGATATGGTGGTTCTTGGCTATGTTTAATTTCCATAAAACTATTAAAACCAACCACTCAAAAAACATCAAAACTATGGTGGCTTGGATTGCATAATTGTGGTATTGACACCAAGGCTTTGTTTTCCTACCATTTTTCCCTCTCCTACCATTTTTCCCTATCCTCCCTTTCTTATTTTTCCTATTATCCCTACCTTAAAACACTACCAAACCCTATCGCCTATCCCTCCACTCTTTGGTCAACATAACACCCCAAAACCCTACCTTATCAAATCCCCTAACCCCGTACATATCCCTAAAAAAAACTTCTCCACATAACCCCTATTCCTATCACATTACTCCCCTCCTAATACTCCCTTCTATTTCATTAATCCCCTTGGTGGCAAATATCACAAAAGCACCCAGTTTCACACCATCATCAAAGGGCAGCCTAAGTACAATACACACAGTAGTCATGGCATCAGAGCATTCATCAGAGTATGATATGGAGACACAAAGTGATTCATCCTCGGAAGAACAGGCTCCCAGGAGGCATCACAAGAGTGGCAAACATGTTAGGGATGAGCCAACTACCCTCACTAAATTACAAGCATGCCCTCTTGCCATGTCATGCTTCCATCATCTATCATGTTTTGAATTTTGTCAAAGGGTGGCTAATGTTAGAGTACATCATGAGTTGGCTTGTCTTTTTGTGCTTCACCTACATGGAGGTCAGTCTATCTTGGCCGGGGTCACCTTCACATTGACACCCGAAACTATCTCAGTGGCAAAATGCATACCAAATGTTGGAGAAGAGTGGCACAAGAAAAATAAGGTGGATAGGCAACACTATGAGCCTTACATTAAGGCCAGATTCTTGAGGCAGCTCACAAGAGTCTTTCCATTCAGATACTTGAAAGATGAGTATGCTCCGATCATGAAATTTATCATGAAATACTTCAACTGTGAGGGGAGGTTCTCTCGCCTATATGCCTACCACATCAGGTTGCTTATGCACTTTACCAGGGTGTAGATGATGAACCTCCCATTCTTCATTTGCAGGAACATAGAGAGGATGAACACCTTCATGCAGCATAAGACCCCTCAGCAGCAACTTAACAGTGTTTATCACTTTTCTCTTATCCGGATTTTGGTGGATCACCAGTTGGGATTGCAGGGAATTGCTTGGGAGGACTTCATCTCTCGTGACCTCTTCAGCACTTCACAGGTACTATCAGAGCCAGAGCATGAGATAGGTGGTCCTTCTCATCAGTATGAGCGCCATGAGACCACGACTATGCCAGTATTCATGGCATATCAGAGAGGCAATAGGCACTTGTTCGCAGTAGCAAAGCGAGTGTTATCTCCACCCGGGGTGGAAGGGACCTCGCTTTCGGCATCGACGACATAGTTACAGGACAAGGGCAAGAAGCCCATGCATGATGAGGGGCCATCAGGTGAACAGGAGGCCGACTTCATCCTCATCTAGGATGATGATGCAGATGTGGAGAGTGCCAGACTTAGGATGACCATTCAGGAGCAGCACACGGAGATCCAAGACTTGTCACTCAATTTGGAGAGGGCCAAATGGATCATTAGGTATTTGGAGCAGAGGAACAAACAACTTGAGGACTAGCATGAGATCATGGAGCTGCAAAGCATCCGTGAGAATCGACAAGCTGCCCAGCAAAGGAGGATCGAGTTCACTACCTTGGAGCAAGAGATCAACAATGACCATGAGTCTTGGCTCGAGCGGATCAACATACACCTTGAGAGACTGCTGGAGAAGGCCGATAGAGACAAAACCATATTGAGGAGGATGGTTTATCATTACAGGGCACGGAACATGAGTGCAAAGGCCCGGATAAGGAGCTTGAAGGCAAAATTGAGCAAAGCAACAAAAGAGGCAAAAGGGCAAGATCGGCTTCGAATCTTGGTTGAAGCTTTTGTGGCCCAGCATAGTGCCTTTTAGAGAACCTCCAACCCAAATTTCAAGAAATTTGGGGCAATTTTGGTCACATGGTAATTTTTTGGTCAAAACACAGGTTTTTTCTCCATGTGCGCCGCACCATTGGCGCGGCGCTTAGGATTGGGAGCTCCAAATGACAAATGGCTTGTAGTTTTGGATTTAGCATGAAAAATCATGACTACTGGTGCTTGGACAAGAAATTTGGGCATGATTTGAGTCTTAAGGGGGTCAAAAACACTCAAAAAATGACCTCTCTGCCCCTATTTTGACACACAGGAAGCAGTCTTGGGAGAATGAATATTTGGAGGGGAAAATGAGCACAAAATTCAGAAATTTCACTTGGGTTGGAAAGTAGACAAGACAAGCTTTCCAACAAGCACACTTGGGCACATTTTTGACTCCTAAAAGTGACTCAAACCAGGCTCCAAATTGGCACGGCGCATATAGGGAAAAAGGCCAATTTCACCTCCGTTTCGCGAAATTTCGGTTCGCGACTTCTCCAAGTGGGCCTGCTCATCTACATTTCACTTTTTCAGCACATAAGGAAAAGTTTAAAGTACTTTCACTCCAGATTGGCTTCTATCCAAGTGGCAAAGGAAGGTAAACAGTCACCCAAGCCATTTGTCATCTTTGTAACGCTGCACCTGTAGCTAATGGTTGGCTTTCCACCTCCATTTTGTAATGATTCAAGTAAATCCCCAACCCTTGAGCGTTCCATCTCCTCATGGCACATTCTATATATTGCATGCAAACTATTTGCAAAGGGTTGGTTGGCTTGTAACTTCTGGGAGACTGTGGGAAAGAAACTCTGTTTCTTCATTGTATATTTTGACAGAGGATTAATGAAAGGCAGCGGCTCTGTTTCATGAGATTCATGTGGTTGTGAGTGTAGAAAATGTGTCTCTTATGTTTCATATGTATCTCGTTATGTTTCATAGTTCATTTCATATTCATTTCTAGTGAAATTTTCTATGTTATATAAGGTAGAATTCAATTTTATTGCTCTGCCTGTGGGAAAATTTCATGTTCAGTGTTCTTTCTTCTGTGAAAAGGATTTTCACCCTCCTAAGCAATCTCTCCATTCCATGCTATTTCAAACTAAATTGCTAGACTTTCTGCCTGTCTTGCCTCACGAAGTAATTTGTGCCTTTGTATTTCATCCTCTGCTCATTGTTGTCTGTTGGTCCCATACCATCCCAGAAACACAATCATTCATAAAAATCTCTTCTGTATCCATATTCACTTACTAGCCTAAGATCAATATTTCATAGTAAGTCATCTCAGACCATATCGTTTTAAGTATTCACTGAGCATGACTCGGAGAGAGCCCTCTCCTGTTCTGGTAGGGCTAGCTACCAGACTGAGCGTGGTTTGTGGTTACCCTGAATTTTGCCTTCCTTCAACCTAAGATGGATTTAGGTGCTAACATAGTGGCGACTCCATTGGGGAACGAAATCAAATCCCCGTACTTCTTAATAATTCTAATCTTCCGGATGATAAGTTTAGGATTTGATAGGCTGAGTAAAGTTTGTTGTGCCCTTTGATTTTTCTCAATAGCACGTTGGCTTCTAGAAGATATACCAAAGCTAATCCAGGTCCAGATCCTCCACACATCTACGAAAATCCCAATTTGATTTCAAGAATTCGTCGTCAAGAAAGCTCTATATCGCCCGTGTTCAAATCCCATTCATGCCCCGACATTTTTGAGTATCTTGAAGAGCTAGAGTTTGATAAGCAGTTTGAACTATCGTTGATCGAAACCAAATCCGAAAGGGTGGTTGACTCTACTATCCACAATCCGCAGTTTCTTGTAGACTTGGAGACGGAAAGGGCTAACTAGTCGATTGATAACTACATTATAGCTCAGCTTCAAACTCCAATTGCTAGCCCCTTACAAACTGTATACACTCCTCCAACACCTCCGAGGACAAATCCACCGAGAGTGATGGCTGCCCATTTCGCACCACTTGTTGTGCCTCAAGTTTTAGATGATATGCCCGTAGATTATCAAAGCAAAATCCCATTTTTTGATGGCACCCCTAATGGCATTATTGCTCAGCAAAATGTGGACAGAATGGCAGACTTATATGAACTTCATGAGATCGATGCGGAGAATGTGGAAATGAGACTTTTTGTACAGACATTTGCAGGTGAAGTGAGGAAATGGTTCAGAGGTTTGCCGGCTGCATGTATCGCTACCTTGGCTGACCTACAAAGACAATTTTTAAACCGCTGGGAAGTGAAAAAGAATCCTCTTCAAATTCTGGCCGAATATGAGCAAATCAAAAGAAACACTGGTGAGTCGGTCCAAGACTATTACATTAGATTCAATTCAGTTTATAACGAAATTCCAGATCATCTAAGGCCACCTGTGGGACTAGCCATGGTGAAGTTCCTGGATGGTTTTGATGTTGACATGGCTTATCAATTAAGAGAGAGAGAACCGGCCACAATGGAAGACATGCAGAAGATAGCGGTCAACGTTGAAGCAAATCTGCTGACCAAGAGGGCTAGAGCAAAAGCACAGAAGAAGGTCACCGTAAAGGAAGAATCTTCCTCGGTAGATCAGCTACTTCGGAAGGTAGAGTAGATGCTTGAAAGGGTGAAACTTGACGAACCAGAGCCACAAGTTAGAAATCCTAACTTTCATGGTCAGCGACAACCACAATATAGAATAAGACAGAGAGATCAGTGAGCCCAAGAGCAGACAACAGAACAGCCAATACAGCCACCTTTGCAGCAAAATTTTGTGCATGGACCGGAATCAGATGAGGACGGGAATATAATAGGTGAAGAAAATCACCTCTTTACTCCGGATGATTTGCCTATTTATCTTACTGAGGATGAGGAGTATGCAGAGAGTTCAGCTGTACACAAAGACGTAGATTTCATTCTAGCAAATGATACCATCTTGGAGGAAGAATCAGATGAATACCAAAGAGGCTATATGAATGCTTTGTCCGCCCAACAGCAGCGATATTCACTTAGAAATAGAGATGTGCCGGTAAAAAAAATTCAGAAAAGGAAGGATGTTGAAGCATCAAAGAATGATTCATCAGTTGCACAAAGGAAAGGAAAGGAGGTGGTTGATTGGATACCAGCAAATCACCATCAGCAGAACAATCACATCAGCAAGTTGCATCGAAAGAAAAGAAATCCTAGTCAAAGAGGTAGAAAAGATTCTGGCTTTTAATTTAGAGAATGAGATTTCTAAATTAAAGGTATCCATTCCCTTGACTAAAATAATGAGGAACAAAAGTTATAGAGGGCAGGTATCTAAAATGTTGAATTTGGACCCAATGTCCAACATGGTGAATGTCGAAGATGATCAACCTGAAATGATTTTTGGGCCAGTGTCGAATGGTGAGTTTCCTGATAGTGATGTGCCACCTTTTTATACCAGTTTAAGATTGCATGATTTTGTGTTACATAACGCCATGTTCGATTCCGGAGCTTCTCACAATCTCATGCCCAAGGCTATCATGGATAAGCTTGGTCTGGACATCACTCGACAATACCATGATCTCTATTCATTTGATTCTAGCAGAGTAAGATGTATAGGACTCATTAAGGACTTGGTTGTGAGTCTGGATCAACGCCCAATGAAGAATGTTTTGATGGATGTTGTTGTAGCAAATATTCCTCCCTGGTTTGGCATGCTTCTTTCCAGGTCTTGGGTAGCGAAATTGAAAGGGACACTATAGCTAGATTTCTCCTATGCAACGATTCCGGTGTTTGGCCAAATGAGGAAATTGTATCAGGAACAAAAAATGAAATACATGATCACAAGCAAGGAGAAACCAATAAATCATTCGATTAACTATGTACATACAGATTTAGAGTCTTTTGTTTTGTATTCAGATAGTTTCAATGATATCGATAGTCACTTAGTAGAAGCAGATGATATTCCAGAAATAACTTAAAATTTCAGAGGAGTTTTAAAGAAAGAAGAACAAGAACAACAGAACACCGTTGGGCAATCAACTGAAAGTCATGGATAGCAAATAGACAAGGCACAACAAACAAATTTCTAGCACTTGCAAGAGGAGGAAGAAGGTTTGTGGACCATGGATTTTGATGGAGCAGTGGGAAATGATGGCGCTGGAATTGGAATTTGGGTACGTAGTCCTTTCTCCGCCCCGAACAAAGTCCCTAGTAATGTGTGGGTATGATCTTAAAAGTTGGCTTTTGATTGTTCAAACAATGAAGCTGAGTATGAAGCTCTGATTGCTGGTCTAAAGATTGTAAGAAAGCTGAATGCTAAGAGGATTTCAGTATCTGGCGACTCCGAATTAGTGATTAAGCAGGTTAGAGGCGAATATCAAGAAAAGCATCCTAGGATGCGGGCTTACCGTAATGCAGTTCTAGACATCCTAAAACTATTTTCACAATACACCTTGACATGTGTGCCTCGTATACAAAATAGTATTGCTGATGCTCTTGCCAAGGCAACAAGTAGTTTGAAAATCCCAATGAACTCCAGCAATAAATTCGAAATCCATGTCAAGCATCATCCAACCATTCTAGACAATCAGAGATATTGGCAAGTGTTCCAAGATGATGAGGAGATTGATGATTTTCTGCAGAACAAAGGCAAGTTCAAAGAGACCTCAATTGATGTAGAAATGACGATGGTAAAGGTAATGGTACATATGAGGTGCAGATCAATGAAATGGACGTGTTGCAGCTGAAGAATAACGTTATTCCTAAAGGCTTGATACCATTAGAAGAACTCTTTGATCAAGATGATGTAGCCCGCAAGCCAACATTGCAGCCAACAGAGAAGGGTGTGGAAGAGTTCAATATCGGAACAACTGCTAATCCTAAATTGGTAAAATTGTCCAAAGCATTGCCACCAAAGATCAAGGACAAATATATCAGTTTGCTGTCTTCATTTGCAGATGTGTTTGCTTGGGATTATTCTGATTTAAAGACATATGGTACCAATATAATTCAGCACACTATACCCATCAAGCCCAATCAAAAACCATTCAGACAGAAGTTGAGGAGGCTAAATCCAAAGTTGCTACCATCTATTGAAAAGGAGATCAAAAGGTTGTACAAATCAGGGACCATTGTGCCCATCAGATTTTCAGATTGGATCTCTAACTTGGTGCCCGTATGAAAGAAGACAGGGGAGATTCGCTTATGCATTGATTTTAGAAATCTCAATAAAGTTTCATTGAAGGACAACTATCCACTGCCCAAAATGGACCATATACTTTAGCAAGTAGTGGGAGAATCTCGTATGTCACTACTTGATGGTTATTCCGGATATAACCAAGTTTCTGTCCATGAAGATGACCGAGACAAGACAACGTTCACCACTCCATGGTGAACCTTTCATTACACTAAAATGCCTTTCGGTTTGAAGAATGCGGGTGCCACATTTCAGTGGGCAATGAACTTGGCTTTTGCAAATGAGAAGGATGTCTTTTTGGTGGTGTACCTAGATGATTTGATGGTGTTTTCCAAATCTGATGAAGAGCACATGTACCATTTAAAAACTGTCTTCCAAAAGTGTAGAAAATATGGCTTGTTGCTGGATCCGAGGAAGAGCTTGTTCGCCATGGAGGAAGGCAAACTACTCGGGCACATTATCTCAAAATATGGCATTCGTATTGACCCAGCACGTGGGCAAGCAATTCAGCAAATTGATCTGCCCCGGAATAAAAAAGAGATACAATCTTTCAATGGTAAAATTAATTTTTTACGCCGCTTTGTACCTAATCTTGCTGAACAACTAAGAGAGATGACAAACATGCTTAAGAAGGAAAACCAAGTGAAATGGACAGAAGAGGTTGTAAAATCTTTCAATTTGGTCAAATTGGCTCTTTCTTCAGCTCCAGTTCTAATCAGCCCGGACTACACTTAGGATTTCATATTGTTTTCATTTGCTTCAGAGCATACTATGGCAACGGTGCTATTGCAGAAAAGAGATGATCACGAAAGACCCATTGCATTCTTCAACAGAGCTATAAGAGATGCAACCTTAAAGTACAACATCATTGAGAAGCAAGCCCTTGCACTTGTGAAGGCACTGAAAGATTTCCAGGTATATATTCTGCATTCTCATATTTTGGCCTATGTTCCTAACGCTGTTGTCAAAGATGTTTTAGTGCAGACCAATCCGAAAGGAAGATGAGGCAAGTGGATTGCAACCTTGATGTGGAAATAAAGCCCACAAAGCTGGTTAAAGGACAGGGATTGGCGAAGTTAATGGCTGAATCAAACTTGCACGCCTTGGACATAAATCTGATCACTACTATGTCCAATGAGAATGAGGAAGGATCGTCAATTCAGGTATCTGAAATGTTTTCTCTTTCTCCGTGGTATTCATATATCATATATGTGCTTAAAAATTTGTCACCACCACTCGACATGACTAGAAACAAAGCGAGAACACTCAAGTTGAAAGCTGCCAAGTTTTGCTTTCTAAATTCTGTGCTGTATTGGAAAGATCCTGGTGGAATTTTGTTAAATTGTTCTGTGGAAAAGGAAGCAAAGAAGGTCATGGAGGACTGCCACCAAGGAGACTGTAGTGGTCACCTTTTTTGGAAGTCAATAGTAAATAAAATTCTAAGAGCGGGATACTATTGGCCGACATTGTTTTTTGATGTATATAAGATGGTCAAGCGCTATCATAAGTGTCAGATTTTCGAAGGAAAACGGAAGTTACAACCTTTGCCACTTAAGCCTATAGAGGTGAGTGCTCCTTTCCAACAATGGGATTGGATTTCATTGGTGAAATTCATCCCGCTTCTTCCGGTCAACATAGATGGATCCTCACAGCGACAGATTATTTCACGAAATGGATCGAGGTAATTCCCACCAGAGAAGCCACATATGCGGTAATCATTTCATTCCTTGAAAATAACATCTTGTCTCGCTTTGGTTGCCTGAATAAATTAATCACTGATAATGCAACAACTTTCAAATAAAAAAGGATGGTAGAGTTTTGTCATAAATATCACATCATTTTGGGTCACTCAACTACCTATCATCTGCAAGGCAATGGATTGGCGGAGCCTTCGAACAAATCATTGGTCAACATAATCAAGAAGCTGCTGGAAATAAACAAGAAGAGCTGGCATAAGAGGTTAGTCAATGCACTTTGGGAAGATCAGGTTAGTCAAAAGAAATCCATTGGTACGTCATCGTTCGAGCTTGTTTATGGAGTTGATATAGTATTTCCTACCTCTCTCGCTGCCCTGGTAGTCAAACTTCTTCAGGAGGCCAGCAGTGAAGAAGACCCCCTGCAGAGAAGGTTGAATCAAATGGTCCACTTGCAGCGGACCAGAGAAGAAGTTTTCAAGAACACATCCAAATTGCAGGAGAAGATCAAGAAAATTTATGACAGAAAGGCAAAGGTGGACAAATTTCAGGTGGATGATGTAGTGTTGAAGTGGGATACAAGGAACGAGGAGAAAGACAAGCACGGTAAGTTCGAGAATCTTTGGAAAGGTCCTTTCAAAATTGCAGCATATCGGGGTCAAAATGCCTTTCTTCTGAAGGAAATGAACGGGGAAGATTGTCCAGGAGGGCTGATCAATGGTCGGCTGCTCAAGCGGTACCATTTCTGAGTTATTAATGCTACTTCCACTGTCACCATAAATACCATTTTATTTCAGTTTTGTTAGAGTTTGTCAAGTTAGTCTTCAAGTCATTTCAATGTTGAGTCAATTTTTTGGTCATTTCAGTTTCATAAATGAGTCAGAGTCATGTGTTATTTGTCGAAGTAATGACTCCATAGCCCAATGGACAAAGGCACTGTCTAGCTCTTCCAGAGATCTGCTATTCTTGGCACCTCCAAGGAGCTACCATCCCCCATTGGAGCCAATGTTAGAGTCGGTTTGGTCAATCCTCCGTCAGAGATCAAAACTCTTTATGCATTTCATTTTTAGGTGTCCCGCTCCATGCACCCAGATGCATTCCGCTAGGGGCATGCCATAATCTGATGGAAAAGGTCATGCTAGCCACTTCCCCTCATGTCTGGCTCCTGCTGGCTCAAGTCTTTTGTCAATGATCACTAAAGTCCATGACAGTCAAGGTCTGGTCCCTTAATGGAAAAAAGTCATTTTCGATCATTAGGTCTAGGGGTTAATCAATTTGGTCTTCAAACAAAGCCATGCAGGCCAGAGTGAGGCCCTTACAAAGTTATGATTCAGAGAGTTTCATCGTCATGGTGATAGACTTCGACTCTTCTTCAAAACTATGTTTTGAAGAAAAGTCAAATAGTGTCATTGGTGATAAAATTTTCAAAAAAGTCGTCAGTTGATTTCTTCAGATGCAGTGATGGTTTCCGTGGCCAAATGTCCTGTCATGCAATCCCTGCATAGAATGCCAAAAATTTCATCATTTGAGCTAAAATTTCAAAGGGAAAAGTGAAAATCAGTGTTGCTTTAAGTCAGTGAAAAAGTGTCAAAACATAACATTAGAAAAATGGGTTTTTGGAGAAGCAAAAATTTAACCCATGACTTCAAAGTCTTTATATACAAGTTTCCACCAAAATCAAAGTCATTGTGCAAATCAAGTGCATAAGGAAACATTTCAAAGTGTTTGAGAGTGCATAGTGCGTGTTTGGAGCAAGTTGGAGGCAGTTTCCAGGGCGCGGCGCATACACACAGGGGCGTGGCGCACACAGAGGGCGCGACGCACACAAAGCCACCCCTCAGTTCATTTTTTCAATGGGTGCGGTGCACACCCAAGGCGCGGCGCACTGGGTTTGGCACGCGATGCACACCCACAAAGGGCCGACATCATGCCAAATCACCTCCAATTGCTTGTGATACCCATCAAATTGACAGGTAGGCTCTATATCACGGCTTGCTCATCAAATTTTAGGGATGATACAGTGGTTCTTGGCTATGTTTAATTGCAATAAAACTTATAAAACCAACCACTCAAGAAACATCAAAACTATGGTGGCTTGGATTGCATAATTGTGGTGTTGAAACCAAGGCTCTCTTTCCCTACCATTTTTCCCTCTCCTACCATTTTTCCTTATGCTCCCTTTCTCATTTTTCCTATTATCCCTACCCTAAAACACTACCAAACCCTATCCCCTACCCCTCCACTCTTTGGTCAACATAACACCCCAAAACCCTACCTTATCAAATCCCCTAACCCCCCTACATATCCCTAAACAAAACTTCTCCCCATAACCCCTATTCCTATCACATTACTCCCCTCCTAATATTCCCTTTTGTTTCATTGTTCCCCTTGGTGGCAGATATCACAAAAGCACCCAGTTTCACACCATCATCAAAGGGCAGCCTAAGTACAATACCCACAACAGTCATGGCATCAGAGCATTCATCAGAGTATGAGATGGAGACACAAAGTGATTCATCCTTGGAAGAACAGGCTCCCAGGAGGCATCACAAGAGTGGAAAACATGTTAGGGATGACCCAACTACCCTCACCGAATTACAAGCATGCCCTCTTGCCATGTCATGCTTCCAGCATCTATCATGTTTTGAATTTTGTCAAAGGGTGGCTAATGTTAGAGTACATCATGAGTTGGCCCGTCTTTTTGTGCTTCACCTACATGGAGGTCAGTCTATCTTGGCTGGGGTCACCTTCACATTGACACCCGAAACTATCTCAGTGGCAACATGCATACCAAATGTTGGAGAATAGTGGCACAAGAAAAAGAAGGTGGATAGGAAACACTATGAGCCTTACATTAAGGCCAACTTCTTGAGGCATCTCACAAGAGTCTTTCCATTCAGATACTTGAAAGATGAGTATGCTCTACTCATGAAATTGATCATGAAATACTTCAGCTGTGAGGGGAGGTTCTCTCGCCTATATGCCTACCACATCAGGTTGCTTATGCACTTTACTAGGGTGCGGATGATGAACCTCCCATTCTTCATTTGCAGGAACATAGAGAGGATGAACACCTTCATGCAACATAAGATCCCTCAGCAGTAGCTTAACAATGTGTATCACTTTTCTCTTATCTAGATTTTTGTGGATCATCAGTTGGGATTAGAGGGCATTGCTTGGGAGGACTTCATCTCCTGTGACCTCTTCAACACTTCACAGGTACTATCAAAGGTAGAGCATGAGATAGGTGGTCCTTCTCATCAGTATGAGCACCATGAGACCACTACCATGCCAGTATTCGTTACATATCAGAGAGGCAGTAGGCACTTGTTTGCAGTAGCAAAGCGAGTGTTATCTCCACCCGGGGTGGAAGGGGCCTCACTTTCGGCATCAATGACACATGTACATGACAAGGGCAAGAAGCCCATGCATGATGAGGGGCCATCAGGTGAACAGGAGGCCGACTTCATCCTCATCTAGGATGATGATGCAAATGTGGAGAGTGCCAGACTTAGGATGACCATTCAGGAGCAGCACCACAGAGATCCAACATTTGTCACTCAATTTGGAGAGGGCCAATTGGATCATCAGGTATTTGGAGCAGAGGAACAAACAACTTGAGGACCAGCATGAGATCATGGAGTTGCAAAGCATCTGTGAGAATCGACAAGCTACCCAGCAAAGGAGGATTGAGCTCACTACCTTGGAGCAAGAGATCAACAATGACCGTGAGTCTTGGTTCGAGAGGATCAACATCCACCTTGAGAGACTGTTGGAGAAGGCCGATAGAGACAAAACCATACTAAGGAGGATGGTTTATCATTACAGGGCATGGATAAGGAGCTTGAAGGCAAAATTGAGCAAAGCAACAAAAGAGGAAAAAGAGGCAAAAGAGCAAGATCGGTTTCGAATCTTGGCTGAGGCTTCTGTGGCCCAGCATAGTGCCTCTTAGAGAACCTCCAACCCAAATTTCAAAAAATTTGGGGCAATTTGGTCACATGGAATTTTTTTGTCAAAACACGGGTTTTTTCTCCCTGTGTGCCGCGCCACTGGCGTGGTGCTTAGGATTGGGAGCTCCAAATGATAAATGGCTTGCATTTTTGGATTCAACATGCAAAATCACGACTACTAGTGCTTAGACAAGAAATTTGGGCATGATTTGAGTCTTTAGGAGGTCAAAAACACTCAAAAAATGGCCTCTCTACCCCTATTTTGACACACAGGAAGCAGTCTTGGGAGAATGAAGATTTGGAGGGGCAAATGAGCACCAAATTCAAAAATTCCACTTGGGTTGGAAAGTAGACAGGCCAAGCTTTCCAACAAGAACACTTGGGCCCAATTCACCTCCGTTTCATGAAATTTAGATTCACGACTTTCTCCAAGTGGGCCCGCTCATCTACACTTCACTTTTTCGGCACATAAGGCAAAGTTTAAAGTATTTTCACTCCAGATTGGCTTCTATCCAAGTGGCAAAGGAAGGCAAACAGTCACCCAAAGCCATTTGTCATGTTTGTAACACTGCACCTGTAGCTAATGGTTGGCTTTCCATCTCCATTTTGTAATGATTTGAGAAACTCCCCAACCCTTGGTCGTTCTATCTCCTCATGGCACATACTATATATTGTACGCAAACTATTTGCAAAAGGTTGGTTGGCTTGTAACTTCTGGGAGATTGTGGGAAAGAAACTCTGTTTCTTCATTGTATATTTTGACAGAGGATTAACGAAAGGCAGCAGCTCTGTTTCATGAGATTCATGTGGTTGTGAGTGTAGCAAATGTGTCTCTTATGTTTCATATGTATTTTGTTATGTTTCATAGTTCATTTCATATTCGTTTCCAGTGAAATTTTCTAAGTTAGATAAGGTAGAATTCAATTTTATTGCTCTGCCTGTGGGAAAATTTCATGTTCAGTGTTCTTTCATCTGTTGAAAAGGATTCATTTACTTATGCCCTTTTCACTCTCCTAAGCAATCTCTCCATTCCGCGTTATTTCAAACTAAATTGGTAGACTTTCTGCCTGTCTTGCCTCACGAAGTAATCTGTGCTTTTGTATTAAATTCTC
This sequence comes from Pinus taeda, assembly GCA_000404065.3. NCBI lineage: Eukaryota > Viridiplantae > Streptophyta > Pinopsida > Pinales > Pinaceae > Pinus > Pinus taeda. The sequence goes on from APFE030746178.1 coordinate 33,502, forward strand.
TTTTCATTGCGGTCCATTGGTCCCATACCATCCCAGAAACTAAGTCATTCATAAAAATTGCTTCTTGTATCCATATTTACTTAGTAGCCTAAGATCAATATTTCAGAGTAAGTCATCTCAGACCATATCGTTTTAAGTATTCACTATGTGTGACTTGGAGAGAGCCCTCTCTTATTCTGGTAGGGCTAGCTACCAGACTGAGCGTGGTTTGTGGTTACCCTAAATTTTGTGTTCCTTCAGCCTAAGGTGGATTTCGGTGCTAACAGAATGCACGAGGAAAGAAATTTTAAGGAGGTCAGAGAAAAGGAATGACTATAGAGACCCGACGATGAAACTTAGGGAGATGAAAATGGTAGGTTGGGCACGGAGGTACCGGAATCTACGCGGATAGGTAGCGGTCCCAACCACAACAAATGAGGATGAACCGGGGACATAGAAAATGATACATCCGATAGAGATCTAGGGTATGTACAAATGGGCTCATAGTGGAAAGGCTCCTCCAAGAAGTCAACAACATCTTCCTCCATCATCGACAAATGCTGTAGCAAAAAATACAATGGTAGGAATGGGACGTATGGTGTGATGGCCACAATGTCGATGAAATATACAACAGACCATCATGGTGAGATCACCACATAGATTGGGCAGAGCGGAGATAGTTTTAGCTACAATGAGAGTGAAACGAAGCCTAAACCCTAACCGAAATCGTCATTGTACCAAATCAGAGCTCCATTTGGCCAATTCTTAATTTAACAACAATTACCATGTACATTTACTAGATGTATGATGTACGATTTATATTGATTTCAATGTAAACACAAAAAAACAATATTATTATTATTATTGGCAACATGCATTCATTTATGTGTTACAGTAATTCTACCACAAATAAAATACTTGAATTTTCATATTAAGTAAAATGTTCAATTACTTGGATCATTTTCTTCTTAAAACTATAAACTATTTGTAATTGAATACATTCTTATTATTCTCATTTTCCATCATCCATAATTATTAGTCACTCTACATTCAAATGTTTTGGCATTGTAGTGTTCACATTTGTGTCAATAGGGATTTAGTACTATCTATCTTATCATTGATGTCAACTTGACGTGGGTAGCCATCATGATTTGTGTCAATTTATCATTGGCTTGATGCCGAGATCTTGTTCTAATTTAAAGGTGTTGATCCATGCAATGGTGTTTGGACAACTTGGCCTCCATGTTCTTGAGTTGATGAAGAAGTGCTGATCCATGTAGAGTTTGTTGAGGTGTTTAGGTTTTTGATCCTACATATGATGAAGGAGGCAAGCAAAATAAGAGATTCAAGTTTGAGGATTTCATTTGCTAGGATGCCAATGGTAAGGGTGTGGCTATGAATATAGGTGAATTTTCTTTGGATTATGTGTGCACCTCAAATGTTTTTGTTGAAAAATGTGCAACAAGAAATGTTAAATTTAGAATGTGCTAAAAATAGACCTGCTGAAAATAGCATGTCTAAAAATAGCAGTTTGGCCAGCGAGGTCATTGGCCACATTAGGTGAGAGGTGAAACTGCTAAAATAGAAAATTCTAAAAACAACATTTATGGGTCCCTTCCTATTTATAACAGTCCCTAGTCTATCTATAGGAAGTAAAATTTATTTTGGTCTTAACAGCAGTTTGAAATATTAATTAATTAATTCAGTTGAGTTAATTAATTAAGGAAATTCGAATTTGAAGTCTTTGTGAGCATGCACGTGGGTTTCCTCCACTGGTTGAGGGAATAAGTATGAGTTCTATAATGAGAGAATTGGTTGACTTAGTTCTAACTAGTCAAGTCTAGTTAGATTATTTTAACAAGTTGTTAAAATAATAAAATATAGTTTGTTAATGCTTGCATGCATGTGACAACTATTATTTTAGATAACTGAGGATTCACTCATGGATAACTGTGGCATGTCAATTCTGTAAGAGACCTAGTTGAGATCAGATGTGGGATAGTGTACTATTAGATGCTTAACTATTTCTAGTAAGTAGTTTTTGCATGGTTGAGGAACTAGTGTTCTCAAGGAATACGTAGTTGGACCATTCGTTGTTTTTGGTATGTTGGAATTAATAACATATGCTTTTGCTATTATTTCCTAAGCAAACTACGTAAGGACCATAGGAAAGCCTATATGAATAGGGCTTGGTTGGTTCATGAGACATATCATCATTTCATAGTTCATTGAGAACTAAATAGCTTGAGAGCTGATTCTTTTTGTATTGTGAAGAGGATTTCCACTTGATTGATAATACATGGTTGGGGTTTTATGCTGGTGCTTTCCCCTAGAT